>JANVCC010000069.1:1027399-1080547 GCA_025345505.1 Todiramphus chloris collaris | reverse complement strand
GATCCTGAGAAGGGAGCATAAGGTAATGACATACCTGGCCATTGTTCTCTCTTCTCTGCTCTTTGTAGTGCTGGAACTGACTCAGAGAAACCACACAAAGAAGAGTCTGACACTCTCATGTAGAGTGTCACAGATTATTAGAATATACAACCTGACAAAGGTTCAGAGGTAGGTTCCTTCTTTATTTGGTACTTTATCAATTCAACAGGTGTTGTACATACTTTGAGAGTTCCATAGTTTACTGTTTCTCTTAAAATAGTGAATTAAATGATCAGTATATTGTCTGAGAACTGCTAAACATAGTAATATCATTAATTATCTTCATATATTAGGTATAAAGACATTGCTATACACGGAGTGAAACAATTTCTTGGATTAGAGTAGCTCCCAACAAGCAGGAGCTTGGTGGTTTAAAGACAGACGAGTTGTGTGTTCTAGCTACTCTGAGGTATCCCCCTAGTTCTGTTTTGTCAGAAAGAAAAAAAAGTTCTCTCAGAAAGTCTTCCTTGGTATTTATAGATAGATGCCTTGCTGACAATATCAACCCATAGACAATTAATGTCATTATTTTCAGTTAATATGAACAGTGATGAAATTATCCAATCCTTTTTTGAAGTCCAGTCTACTGAATCTGATTAAATTCTTGGAAGGAATTAACCCTGTGCCTGGCAAAGAAACTAATTTCTGTGACAAAGGGAAGAGACTGGGAAGGGACTGAACCACAACTACAGCCAAGTCCAAAGAACTGGGACTTCCGTGCCTGTGAGGTCACTGTCATTTGTTATTACCTGCATCCAGCTGTTACAACTCCTTTCAGAACAATGAGGTTGGAAAAGTGTACAAGCAAACTGTAGATGGTGTTTCAAGGAAATTATTTTTCTTTTCCCCTCTCCTGGCCCACCCAAGGATAAAAGCTCTCAAAATAGGAAATAAAGATTTGAACTGCTTCTACTCCTCATGTGGCCTGACTCTACCTTATTTTCCAAATTTCATGACCACTGCCAGTGTTCATTCTGTTCTGAGCAGGGCCTAGTATGCAATTTTTTTCTCTTAATTCTCCTCATGATCCTTTCTGGGGCTTGGCAACAGATATCACTCTGGGTAAGGCAAGTAGAGGTTAAGAAAGGGATTTTCTCTTCACAGGGCAATTTTGCTTCAGAACTTCACAATTCAGATGTCAATAATTTCGCAGGATTAAAATGACAGGTATGAGGTAAGGACAAAATAGGTCTACCTGGACTTAGTAAAGCTTTTGATACTGTTTCCCACAGCATTCTCCCAGAGAAACTGGCTGCTCATGGCTTGGATGGGCATATACAATATGCAACACTGGATAAAAATTTATCTGGATGGCCAGGCCTGAAGAATGGTGGTGAATGGATTTTAATCCAGCTGGAGGCTGGTCCCAAGTGGTCATCCCCAGGGCTCAGTACCATGGCCAGTTCTGTTTGATATCTTTATCTATGATCTAGACAAGGAGAACAAGGGCATCTTCAGCAAGTTTGTGCATGACACCCAGTTGCATGGGAGTGTTGATCTGCTGGAGGATAGGAAGGCTCTACAGAGGAACCTGTACAGGCTTGTTCAATGGGCTGAGGCGAAACATAGGAGGTTCAACAAGGCCAAGTGACAGGTCCTGCACTTGGGTCACAACAACCCCAGGCAAAGCTACAGGCCTGTGGAAGAGTGACTGGAAATCTGTCCAGCAGAGAAGAACCCAGGGGTTCTGATCAACATCCGGATGGACAGGAGCCATCAGTGTGCCCAAGTGGTCAAGATGGCCAACATCATCCTGGGTTTTATCAGAAATTGTAGTCAGCAGGACAAGGGAAGTGATTGTCACCCTGTACTCAGCAGTGGTGAGGCTATACCACATGCACTGTGTTCAGTTTTAGGACCTTCTACTACCAGAAAGATACTGAGGTGCTGGAGCATGTCCAGGGAAGAGCAATGAAGCTGGTGAAGGGTCTAGAGCACAAGTCTTACGAGGAGTGTCTGAGGGAAATGGGGTTATTTAGCCTGTAGAAGAGGAGGCTGAGGGGAGACCTTGTTGCTCTCTGCAGCTACCTGAAAGGAGGTTGTAGTGAGGTGGAGGTCGATACCTTCTCCCAGGTAACAAGTGACATGACAAGAGGAAATGGCCTGAAGTAGCACCAGGGGAGGTTTAGATTAGACACTACGAAAAATTTCTTCACTGACAGGTTTGTCAAGCCCTGTAACAGGCTGTCCAGGGAAGTGATTAAGTCACCATCCCTGGAGGTATTTAAAAGATATGTAGATGTGGCACTTAGGGACATGATTTAATGGTGAACGTGGTAGTAGTAAGTTTACTGTTGGACTTGATGATCTTGAAGGTGTTTTCCAACCTAAATGATTCTATAGATACATAAAGAAATTTTAATTTCTGTGATGACTTTGAGATGCTTGTTATCAAGGTTCGTGATTAAAGGATTAAAGGGAGAGGTGGTGATCAGGAATTGTTTTTATTATCTATATTTTATCAGAAGACTACAGACTTTCAAGATTTGTATATTTTTGTCCTACATGCTGTATGACCTATAAAAGATCCAGTCTCATCAGTGTCTCTGTCACACTGAGAAACACTATGGCTCATTCGCTGATCTTTCTGAAAAAAAAAAACCAAACCTGTTTCAGACTTCCAGTTGACATTTGTGGGATTCTTGTTCATTCACTTAATTACACTTATTCTCAAATAAGGAATAAAACAATTGCCTTCCTGATCTCAAACACATGAAAATTACATAAATTATGTAAATATTTTGTAAAAACACATTTTGAAAAAAAATAAACAAACACCATCCCCACAAAAAAAAAAATCTCATTTGTTCTTAATCTCTTTGTTCAAGGGTGAGAAGGCAGTATCTGAGCTATACAGTGAAGAAAACTGATACATAATTTTGATGATAACCACATTATTTTTATTTCTCCATAAGTAGTTTATGTTTCTTACTAATTTATTTTGTTTCTTACTGTTATTCACATATTTACTACATCAAATTTCAAATTGAACCAAAAATGCTACATTCTGCTGGTTAAACTCTTTGACATAGCCAGACTGCTGTAATCTCCTGATACCAGTAAGTCAGAGGATAAAAAGTGAGCTAGTTCTTATTACAAGAAAAACAAATAAAAATCTGTTCAGGTCTATATGTGGAATACCTTTTCAGTGTTAACAAGAATCAACCTGTCAAACCCTATTTTGTTAGTTTTCTGGAAAATGATTTCTGGTGATCTACAGCTTGAGGTACTGTCCTGGGTTGGGCTAGGATAGGGTTAATTTTTAGTGAAAGCTGGGAAAGGTCTGTAGCCAGGATAGACAACCAGAGCAGCCAAGGGGTTATTCAATACCATACTGATGTTATACCCACTATATAAGTGCAGAGGGCGAGCTGGGATGGTCGCGCTGGTCCATGGTGCCAGTCGTCAGTCCAGAGTGTTGTTGTGGTTTATATCATTTACTTTAGATAACATTCAATTACTATTCTTGTTATTACTGTTACTTCTTCACCTCTTGTGTTGTTCTTTTAATTTTTCCTTATTTCAACACATGTGGTTCTGTCTCTCCCCCCCGTTCTCCTTCCCATCCCACTAGGGGTGTGTGTATGTGTGTGTGAGTGAGCAGCCTCATCGTGCTCAGCTCCTGGATGGGTCTAAACCACAACAGGTACTTAAGTGGGAAAACAGGTAGGATCACATCCTGAGTCAGTTTTCTGAGTACACTTAAGTGCAAAATTAACTGCTCCAGTGTGACTTAGTTTTACTCTTTCAGCCTGACTTTTAAAAGTTGTTTTTTTCAGTTTTTCAACACAGGCTCTTCTATGCAGTGCCCTTCTATTCTCTACAAAAAAATTGAGGAAGCATATTGATCACTCAGAATAAAACAGTTAAGAAGACTCACAGATTGATCGATTTTTAATAGTTTTTGCAAATCCCAAAAATCAATAGTTAGAAGAAAAGTGTTAAAGCCAGTAATGGACTATCTGCTTTTCACAGCCTTCTCCCTAAGGCAGTCACTCAGGAAAAACACATACCAGATTCACCCACTCTTACATCAATGTCACCAAATTCCTTTTTGTATTTCCCCTCTTTCTTTCTTTTCTACATAAGAAATGTTTTATAAATGTACATGGGTTCGGCACAGCTCAGATTCCATTGTTAAAAAAATCAGTACTAAATATCCTTTTTTTTCAAAGTGTAGATAATTCTAAGCAGTGGATATAGTGAGTACTTTTCTTATACAGCTAGACAACAGTTTTTTAAATATGGATCATGTCATAATAAAATAATTTTGATCAAAATTTGATAGAACTATCTACCACAGAGTTTGTCAGGAAAGTTTTGAAAATCTAGATACAGGTTACTGAAGTCATGCTGGCATCATTCACATATTGCTAGGAAACCTTGCTTTCACGACTACTCAGGAAAAACCTTCTGGCCAAGGAGTGTCCAGGGATGCATTTGCCCAGATTTGTGACCCTCTTTGCCTAAAACTAACCTGATTTTTATGAGTTTCCTTGCTGCTGCCCAGGGCTGCCCAGTCATGAACTGACAAGAGCAAGGTCAATTTTAGACCTTACCTGTCTGATCTTAGAAGGAATATCTTTTGCTTTGGAAAATTTCTATTTCTGATCCTCTAGGGGAGGGCTGCAAAAGGATTTCCATTCCTAAAAAAACATGAATGTTTTGGTACATGGCTTCATTAGCATAGAATGTTTTCAAAAATCTTAGATATCAAAAAATCTGAGATATCAAAAAATGGAAATTGGGTTTCCAGTTCCTGCTGATAAGAGTGAGCTCTTGTTTCAACTTAATGCAATTTGGGCTTGATAATATTTCACAAAAATTTAGCTCTTTTCTTGCTAGGATGACTTTTGGCAGTCTTGCCACTTGTAGCCTACAGACAATTACCTATAGTGGATGAGCAGTAATTGTAATTAAAGAAATGTCATAATAAATTCAAGTATAATCAATATTCATTCTATTGAAAATAATACTGATTTATATCTTCAATCACAAAATTATATGATGTGGATTCCAACTTTGATAATGATAGTTAGTGAGAAGTAGTTTCCTACCAAGGCACTTCTTATACCAATTTATATTAATTTGTTTATTGTAAATTCTTAGTATGTGTTTAAATACTGGTTTTGTGAATAAATTCAATGCTTGCTCTTTGTGAGAAATATAATTTTCTCATTAGAATAATTTTAACTAATTTGTGCAATCCTGAACATGATTTTTAGTGTGGATGATTATGTTCCTTAATATCCATACTAGAAGGGCACTGTCCATTGTGTGATGAGCTATCACTTGCTGATTGTTGTAAGAAGGAAATTTTTTTGATGTCCAGGAGAGAAGAAATGAGCCTTCAGTAAGCAATTGTTCTCTCTAAATAGCAAATAAAAACACTAAATAAATTATTAAAACCACACATTATGAAATGATGACATATTTTTTAAAAGATTGGTCTACAGACAGTTTAGTCCTAGCTCAGGCTAAATTAATAATGAGTTTAAAGTCAATGCAAATCAGTAAAATTCTGCTGGAATCAACTAAGCAATCATTTAATTATAAGAGGTAGTTTGATCTCCACCTCTCTAATAATGTGTCAGGTTTAACATTAAAATACTCATATCAGAAATTAAAATTCCCTTGAATTTACTAAAAATTTCTCAACCATTATGCACTAATACAGAAATTCCAGCAGTAGGGGTAGCAGTATTTATTGAACCCCTAAAGCAGTATTTATTGAGCCCCTAAAATTTTATTGAAAGAATATGCTTCAAAACCTATTAAAAGTATACTTATCATTATTTTGTATTGCCAGTCTGATAATTAAATGTCTTAGAGGGGTTAATACAACTTATCTTTGCATAATAATCTATTTAATGGTCTCACCCTTTCAATATACATCTTTGGAAGTAGCAGTAGTACATCTAAAAGGCAGTTTGATGCAAATGAAATTTTCCAGTAGATAAAAGTATGCAGATACCTTTCTTCCTCATGTCACCTCTGTGCAATCAACCTGTTTTCCACCAGTGGTTTTCCATTACTTATCAACAATGAGCATAGACAATGCTGAGACAAGGGGTAAGTCAGAGATACAGAAACTATAAAATCTGAAATTCCTTCAAAATCTTTTCTGGAGGAGCACTTGTACTTTCTTCAGTGAAGTTTAATCCGAGAATTGAGAATCCATGACATTGCCAGTGGGTAAGAAATTCTTGTGTTGAATTTTCACTGAAGGCAATGGACTTGTATTAGATAAGACTGTACTATGTATCCGATAATCCACTTAGTATATATGGGAGCTTTTCACCCATCAGCAGGCAGTTGATGTAGTTATTTTCAATTAAGAAACCTTAGACAAAGCTATTATTGGGATAAAAACAAAACAAACCCACAAGAGACTCAGCACGTATTCTGTGACTTGTTCCTACCCAGGCAGGCACCAGCCTGTGTCCTTGCACTAATGCCTTCAGCCTAGAAGCAGCACTTGATATTTGTCCTTGCTGGAATTCATAAATTTCCTGTTGGCATATTTCTTCAGCTTGATTAGGTATATGTGAACATAACCCTTCACTTGAGCATTATTGTCTTGCTCCAATGGATTCAGTGTCATCTGTGAACTCTAAGAGTCAGCTCTGCCATTTCTTCTAGAGTACTGAAAAAGATGTCAAAAAAGGAGAGGTTATGGAATATTGCCGTGTTGGTTCATAAACTAAAACTAGTTGGAGAAATTATATTCTGAGAACTGTCCATGTGAGTCTCATTTCCATCACACCCACCATAATCAGCTCACTGTGGTGGTGTCATGGTCTGGGTTACACCAATAGATAATTGCTCTGACCAGCCTCACCTGGGCTTCCACACAAGCACTCTTTGTCTGTTGGTCCAGGAGCTTTGTTTGGGCTCAGGCCTGTCAGGCTGAGGCACCCTGACCTGTCCCACCTTGACTAGCATTTTGGATGGGTTGCTGTCCTCAGTCTAGCCCTGCTTGGTTTCTGCAGGACTGCTTGTGCTGTCAGCATCTGCTGCTCATAGCTCATCCTCCCTTATGGGGTAGCCTCCTTTTTGATGCTCTTTGGTAGATGCTTTGTTTAACCATTTCACAGCTCTAATACATGTGCCCAAATCAGGCATTTGTTGTAGAATATACAGATCTTTGTTCACTAAGGCTTCCTTATTTCCAACCAAACTCTTCTCCGGCCTGTGGATAAGGCCACTGTAGAGGAGGAATAAAGACATGCATTTTTTATGCTGCAGAGACCAGTTTCAGGGCAGGTAAGACTGCACCAGGGAAGGGATCTACAGCAAAAAGGACCAACAAAAAGCTCTTTTTGGGGCTTTTTGAAGCCGGGCAAAGCCCTTTGCCTGTGCTGGGGGCTGCCAGTTGGTGGGTGGGCAGCTGAGATAACCTGGGCAGAGCCAGCACCACGCACTGTTGATCAGGCCACCAGGCTATAAAAAGCCTCAGGGAGGCTTCTTCACAGAGTGGGCAACCAGTGCTTGTGGGTGCTGCAGCTTGTAGGGCAGGGTGCTGAGCTTCTGCCAGTGTACAACATACATTCAATCACTCTAAGTGGTCAGAGGTCAAAGACACTTATCCCAACTGACCCTTGAGTCGCAAGGTGTTGGTTGCTTGTAGAGCTCCAGCCATGGCTGCTACCAGTCTGAAGGCTGAAAAGTTAGAAAAGGCTGAAGTTAGAAAAACTTTGGGCACCCCGACACAGGACCCACGTAAACACATAGGCATTCAGGCCTCTGGGTGCAGAGAGTGCCGCAACCTGGCACCTGCAATGGAGGAGAGCAGAGACAACACCTGTGTCAGAGGTCAACACGTGAATGATCTGCTCAGCCAGGTGGCTGAGCTGAAGGATGAAGTGGAGAGGTTGAGGAGTACCAGGGAGTGGGAGAGCAAGATTGACAGGTAATGGACTCACTCCCTGAAAGGAAACAGGTTGAGGCCCCACATAAATCAGAGGATCCCCTGACCTCTTGTCACCAGGCAGTAGGAGGGGACCTCGGAGAAGGAGGGGAATGGAAACAGGTCCCTGCCCAGAGAAGCAGGTGAATCCCCTTCCCAGCCTCCCCACCTTCCTAGTTACCCTTGCAGAACAGGTATGGGGCCCTGCTGGAGGAACTGGCCATTGAAGAGCAGGATGGTTCACCCAGGCCAGAAATGCCAGAAAGACCAAGTTGCCATAGACCTGGCATCACAACTGTCTCCAAAAGGAAAAGCAGATGGGTCACTGTTGTGGGTGACTCTGCTTAGGGGGGAAGACAGGCCAATATGCTGTCCTGACCCACTTCTGCCTCCCTGGGGCATGGGTTAGGGATGTGTTGGACAAACTTCCTGACCTAGTAAACCCCTCTGATTATTACCCCCTTCTAGTATTTCACGTGGGTAGTGATAAAGTGGGTAGAAGGAGCCCAAAATCAATTTTAAAAGATTTTAGAGCCTTGGGACAGCTATTTAAGGGATCAGGAATGCAAGTTTTGTTCTCTTCTATACCTTCAGCGGCAATCATGAAAGAGGAAACTAACAGGAAGAAACAACAGGTCAACTCATGGCTCCAGGACTGGTGTTATCAGCAGGGCTTTGGGTTTTTTGATCAAGGGCTGCTATACAAGACACCTGGACTCCTGGTGGCAGGTAGGATTCACCTGTCCCAGAGGGGGAAAAGGATTTTGGGGCAGGAGTTAGCAGGGCTCATTGACAGGGCTTTAAACTAGATATGAAGGGGGAAGGGAAGATAACTGGGCCTGTTTAGGAATAAGCCCAAGGGAAGCATGCCAGGGTTCAAAGGATGGTGGACTAGTGAGGGCTCTCGCTCTGCCATTTCATTCAAGAGAGGGGATAGATGTTGAGAAATCACGGAAGCACCTGTAATGGGTCTGCTAGGAAATGGGGCCCATACTCACAGAAAGGTGTTGGAATCATTAGCTCATCTGAAGCACATCTATACCAATGCAAGCACTATGAGCAACAAATAGGGGAAGCTTGAAGCCGTGATGCACCAGGAAAACTATGATATAGTGGCTATTACAGAAACATGGTGGGATGCCTCACACGACTGGAGTGCCACAATCAGTGACTTCAAGCTCTTCAGGAGGGATAGACAGAGAAGAAGAGGCAGTGGAGTGGCCTTTATGTTAGAGAATGCTATGAGAGCTTGGAAATCAAGTATGGTGATAATGGGGTTGAGAGTGTTTGGATTAGATTAAGGGCCAATAAAGCTGATATTACTGTGGGAGTCTGCTATAGACCTCCCAACCAAAGTAGTGAGGTGGATGAAGGTTTCCATAAGCAGTTTGGAGAATTGTCGCAGTCACTTGCCATTGTTCTCATCTCTGGGACTTTAATCTCCCAGGTATCTGCTGGGAATCCAACACAGCAGAGAGGGAACAGTCCAAGAGGTTCCTGGAATGTGTGGAGGATAACTTCCTTGCATAGCTTGTAAGTGAGCTGACCGGGGAAGGTGCCCTCCTGGACCTGCTTCTTGTGAACAGTAAAGAACTTGTGGGGGAAGTAAACGTTGGAGGCCACCTAGGGCACAGTGATCATGAGATGATTGAGTTGTCAATCCTTGGAGAAACAAGGAGAGGGGTTAGTAAAACTGCCACCTTAGACTTCTGGAGGGCAAACTTTGACCTGTTCAGGAGACTGATTGACAAAGTCCCTTGCGAGGCTGTACTGAAGGATACAGGAGGCTACGAAGGCTGGACATACTTCAAGAGAGTAGTCTTAAAGGCACAAGAGCAGGCTGTCCCTGTGTGCCAAGAAACAAGTAGGTGGGGAAGGTGACCAGCCTGGCTAAATGGGGACCTTTGGCTGGACCTCAAGAACAAAAGGAGATCTATGATCTTTGGAAGAGGGGGCAGATCTCTCATGAAGACTATAAAGATGTAGTGAAGCTATGCAAGCAGAAAGTTGGGAGAGCCAAAGCACAGCTAGAGCTCAACAGCTGTTAAGGATGATAAAAAAATGTTTCTATGAATTCATTAACAACAAAAAGAGAATTTGGGAAAATCTCCATCATTTATTGGATGCAGAGGGAAACTTAGTAATAAAGGATGAGGAAAAGGCTGAGGGGCTCAACGCTTACTTTGCCTCAGTCTTTAGCAGTGGAACTAGCTGTTCCCTGGACATCCAGCCTCATGCACTAGGAGACAGGGAGGGGAAGCAGAATGAGTTCATAGCATTTAAAGAGGAAGTGGTCACTGACCTGCTGCACTACTTGGATGTACACAAGTCTACAGGACTGGATGGGTTACACCTAAGTGTGCTGAAAGAGTTGGTAAATGTGCTTGCCAAGCCACTTTCCGTTATTTTCCTGAAGTCCTGCTAACTGGGGAGGTGCCAATGGACTGGAGGTTAGCAAATGTAACACCCACCTACAAGAAAGGCAGAAAGGAGGATCCAAGTAACTATAGACTTGGCAGTCTGACCTCAGTACTAGGGAAGGTCATGGAGCAGATTATCTTGAGTACCCTTACAAGCCATACAGAGGACAACCAGGGGATCAGGCCCAGTCAGCATGGGTTTATGAAAGGCAGGTCCTGCCTGAAGAACCTGATCTCCTTCTTTAACAAGATGACCTGACTATTGGATGGGAAAGGCTGTGGATGTGGTCTATCTAGACTTTTGAAAAGCATTTGCCACTGTTTCCCATAGAATTCTCATGGAAAAACTGTCTACTCATGGCCTGGATGAGCATATGATCTGCTGGATCAAGCACTGGCTGGCTGGATGCTCTCAAAGAATGGTGGTCAATGGACTTAAATCCAGCTGGTGGCCAGTCACAAGCGGTATTCCTCAGGGCTCAGTGTTGGGACCATTTCTGTTTAACATCTTTATTGACGATCTTGATGAGGATATAGAGTGTATCTTCAGTAAATTCGCAGATGACACCAAGGTAGGAGGGAGTGTTGATCTGCCTGAGGATAGGGAACTTGGGTAGATTGGATCGATGGGCCAACGTTAATGGTATGAGTTTCAACAAGGCCAAGTGACGCGTCCTGCACTTGAGCCACAACAACCCCATGCAGTGCTACAGGCTTGGGGAAGTGTGGTTGGAGAGCTGTCTGGTAGAAAAGGATCTGGGGGTTCTGATTGACAAGTGGCTGAACATGAGCCTGCAGTGTGCCCAGGTGGCCAAGAAAGCCAATGGAATCCTGATTTATATTAGAAATAGTGTGAGCAGCAGAAATAGGGAGGTGATTGTCCCCCTGTACTCAGCACTGGTGAGGCCTCACCTTGAGTACTGTGTCCAGTTTTGGGCATCTCAACACAAGAGAGACATAGAGGTGCTGGAGTGGGTGCAGAGGAGGGCAATGGAGCTGGTGAAGGGCCTAGAGAGTAAATCTTACAAAGAGTGATTGAAGGAGCTGGGACTGTTTAGTTTGAGGAAGAAGAGGCTAAGGGGAGACCTCATCACTGTACAACCACCTGAAAGGACATTGTAGAGAGGTTGGTGCTGGTCTCTTCTCATAGGTAATTACTGATAGAACAAGAGGGAATGGATTCAAGCTGCAACAGGTTAGGTTTAGACTGGGCATTGCAGAAAAAATTTTCACAGAAAGAGTAGTCAGACACTGGAATAGGCTGCCCAGGGAGGTGGTTGAGTCACCATCCCTGGATGTGTTTAAGGGTTGCTTAGATGTGGTGATGAGGGACATGATTTAGGGGTGAACTTTGTAGAGTAGGGTTAATTGTTGGACTCCAAGGGTCTTTACCAACCTGAATGATTCTATGATTCTATGCTTCTACAAACCAAACTTGTCTGTATTCCCACATCACAGTGTGGTCGCAACTTTGTAGTCATGGTGGAGTCCTAGCCAGAGCAATTACCATCAAATGGAGTGCTGTGCTTATATTTTCCAGGGTAGGGTATAGAAATTTCTTCACCTTTTATGACAAAGTACATCTGGAATTTTTTGATAAGGGTTCCCAAAGAGACTTCAGAAAAGATCAGTGAAGATTGAAAAGCTGAAGACCAGTTTGTCTGGAAAGGATTGAAATTAAATTCCATGATGGGATGTTACACTTGCTAAGATTGGAGTTTGATGTTACTCAAAGAGTGCAGATAGAAAGGATCAAAGGAATAATAGCTGCAGTACTATGGGGTGTGTATATCAGACACTTATATCAGGGAAGAAATTGAAAAGATGGAAATTTAGAATAACTGAGAGCTCATTAAACATGTCAGTTTATTTGCAGATAAAAATATGTGACTGTGGAAATATGTCTGAAAAAAAGTAATGGAACACAAGTTATAAGGAAATTTTAAAGTATACTAAGCCAGACACAAATAAACACCTTGTAGGAAAGCAACGTGTGACACTAGAGGAGGTAATAGTACACTATCATAAGTCTTCCCTCTTTTGTTACTCTCATACATGTGGATGATGGAGCATTTTACAAAGCTGAGTAAATACACTGCTATTCAAAGCATTACAGCTGCACTCCGTGATTATTTTACAATAACTTGGTATTTACATTTGCAACCAGAAATTTGTTGGAAATCTCACACTTTATTAGAAATAGCTTAATACAGGTATTCATCCAGATGAGTGATCTTGCTATCCAGATGTGCTTCCTGAAGTTTTCTCCTTACCTATGTAGGGGCTGATTATCCATCTTCTTAATCTTTCCTGACAGTAGTTATTTGGAATACACTAATCACCTTTGTGAACCAGCAACCAGTAATACCAGAACAGAACAGAAATGTTCAGATACTGTCAATAGTTAAAGGTCATTCCCTTTACACTGTCTTTCAGCTCCTTCAAAACACTTGGTTGCAATTTTAGTTTATACCTCTCTTCTACCTGCTGTATACTTGCATCACGTAGAGATAATAGCATTTTAAGATGACGAAGCCTGTTACTTTTCAAGTGAGGATTCCTTCCACCCTTTAAGCAGAGTCTATAGAAAGGAACAGTTTGTCATGCCACTAGTTTAGGACCTACTTACGTGTCACCTATACAGATGCAATACTATTTGTGTTTGAAGTATACTGATTTCTGTTAGTTACTGAAAAAGATCAGAGCCTGCAGAAGTTGGAATTAGACTCCAGTACTTGTTGATGTCAATGAACATTGAATGTTCAGCATCATATTAGGGATCAGTGACACATGGTATCTGATCATGTGAGTAGTGCTTGTCAGCACTCTATTTTTTGTGTTGAATATATAGCTCTACAATTTTTTTAAGTTACTTGTACAGTGTCCAATTCCTTTGGGTTCACGGGACATGATGTTGTCAAACAGAGTGACACCAGCTGTGTTTATAAGACATCTGTGTAGCTGCTCCCATAGCTGCAAAGAGTATCAGTGCTCAAATATATTTTGTTGCAGTGCCCAGCTGAGCAAAGAGGCATATCATTCCCAGAAGACTAAAGAAAAAGACAACTGAAACACACTTGTAAAAACTCTGGGAATTGTTCCTCTGAAGTTTCTATTCTCCTTTGTTATGTAGTACTTGCATCACTTTGTTTTGCTTTTAGAGATGAAGACATTGCATTTGCAGTCATTCTTCCAAATGCAGGTGGGGAAAGCCAGTGGACTGTTAGTCTTTGATGGGAGTGTTTTGAGCAAACTTAGGGAAATTATCAACATTTCACAACTATAAATTAGTTCTGCATTGCTGATGAAATCTTATTTCCTCTCTTATGCAGTCTTTCACTGGTAAGTATAGATTTCTCTCCCTCTGCATACAGTTTCATGATTGCAGTATTTGGTATGCTTTTATGTGCAATTTTCTCCAAAGAGTCTGAGTTTATACTATGGCTGTATGTGCATTTTTCTATTGTTGGGAAAAGACTTTCATACTGTTTTAGTTTCCTTTTTTTCAGGTATACAGAGAGACTGTATTGTTTTATTTTCTTCAGAAAATAAAAGGTTTGCAGTGGAAACATGAAAACTTTTAATTATGCCAGATTCAGTACTGCAATGAATATAGATCTGTGACTCCTTTGAGGCTTGTGGAATAGCAGGAGCTTATAGCACATTTAGAGCTCTTAATGGAAGCATCACAAATAAACCACTACAAAAGTTATCTAAATTAAGTGAGGTTTTACAAATGACTAATAAACAGTATCACACTAATAGGTGGTGTAATTTTTTTTTTTTTATGGGATTATCGCTCGTAAACTTTGTTGTGAAACAGAATCAGACATGTTATCTCAGCATTGTAATATATTTAAAAAAAAAATCCCAAATGTTTTCCAACCTATTTTTTGTAACTTAGTAGTGAAGGAATGCTATACATTCCCTTAGTAGCCTGTTCCAAAACTTCATACCTTTAGCAGTCTCTCCATGAACATAGTTACTGGTCTTGCATCTGATTCTGGCCAGCACTGTTTCAAAATAAGCACTGAAGACTTCAAAACAGGCAGGTGTTGGATAACAACCTCTGAGCCACGTGGCATGTTATTTTAAAAATTGCTAATTGAAGATGAAATGATCAAGAAAATGCAGTGCAAAGTCCAATAACCTTTGTAGTAGTTTTGTAACCAAGTTCTCTTATAATTCTTTGTTATTATGCAGATAAAACTCTGTAAGAACATATTATTGTACTGTTTGCAGCAGTCCCATGGTCACAGTGTTAGTGAGAATACAAGCATGCTAGAGAAGTTCATTCTTCCAGAATTTAAAATACAAGCGTAAAACAGGGGACCGATCTGAACAAAGTAGCAGATTATTTGTTTCATTTCCACAAGTTCTATACAAAGGGAAAGTCCATTTGAAAGTTTAATGGAAGTGTTAGTGCCTAAGTGATAACTTGCAGCAGAAATATAGAAGGAAAATGTGGAAATCACTTAGTAAGTGTCAAAACTATAATTTGCTCCTTTCTCTTGATACACTACACATAGTTTATCTACTCCACTGCTCCTATGCAGTCGAAAGTACAAAAGTTCAGGGCGAAACAGATTAATGAGACATTTGTAGCAATATAAATGAGGAGGTTAGGAAATCTACATTACTGTAAGCTCCAAGATGGATTAATGTAATTTCTGTTTGCAGCCTCAGATTTAATTCATCAGCGTTTCCAGGAGAAAATGCATTATTAGGAATATGCTTTTAGAGAATTTTGGAGTATGGTTATATTAGGAGTGTATAACTGGAGACATTTGTTATAAATACGGATATTTATTATAAATATTTTTAAATTTCATAAAAAGTTTAATAGTTTCCTAATGGAATATAGTTTTTCTCTGACAACAAGTTGAAGTAAGGTGAGTGCTGGGTCTAGGTCTTGAAATATATGTGATACAAAAGTATGAAACTGCAGGTGGTAAAAATTGCAGAGCTCTAAAACTGCATTTAATTTGCTTCATCATATTTATATGACTTCTTTGATTGGTCTTCTGAAACTGGTTTGAATATTTTGCCTTAATCTTCTCAAACTATCTAATTAAAGTCAAAAGATAAAAAAAAAAATACATTTTTTATTATGAGGTACAATATAAGATTTATAACACACTACTGATACTTGGCTGTATGATAAGCTCCAATTTAGAAGAGGATTTAAGAACAGATTTAAATAATTTGCTGAATAGGGATAGATTTATATACATGTGTAAATGTCAGTGGTATTTTTCTCTCTTGATTTGGTGTATATTAGACCTGAATAATATGAGGCACAACTGCAGTTCAGTAGTGTAAAAATTAATTTAATTCAACATATGAATACAGATAAAATGGTAAAAGTGTCTTTATTTTAGGAACATACTTGTGTAAAAGAGAAGAAGCAAAATAACCTATTTGTGAAGAGAACTAGGCCCTTTCTTGGTCACATTCTTTCCATTTGTCTCCACCTCCCAAACTACAGCTCTGTGGCAGCCCTTGCTTTAGTAGTTCCCTTTTTAAACCAGATCTGTCAGTTTAAGCCCTTTTATATAAATATAAATGTCATCTGCAATAAGGATGGTTCTATTATTTCTGTGCTGTTAGCAAATTAAATGGTTAACAATATAGTCAGACCATTACAAAATATGACAGGCAAGATCAAAAAGTCCAAAGATTGTATTTCACCAGAAAGGAATGAATGAATAAATTAGCTCCTGAAGCTTTTCTCTTTTCTTCCCAGGCAAGGTTAAGACAAGAGCAAAGACTTCTACAAGAAGCAGAAGTTTGTGATGGGATAGGGAAATAGAAAACACTATTCAACATTTAGATTCATTGTGTTATCTCTCCAAGCAGTGAGTGAGGAAAGGTAAATACTGGAGAAATCCACTTTTTCTTGCCAGGGTCTTGAGGTATTACAGCTATGTGCGTTTCTTATTTGTGAGTAAATTAATAGTAGCCTTTTAATGATACATGGATATAGGAAACCAGAGTTGTGAATGTCACTGAGTGTACCTCTCCACATAAACTTTCAAAAATCTGAGTTTTGAGTCTTCGTTGGGTTTTGTTTTGTTTTGTTTTTCTTCCATTAAAATGACAAGTTCTTTATATTTATTTAGTTAGTTAGTTACTTTTTGG
This sequence comes from Todiramphus chloris collaris, assembly GCA_025345505.1. NCBI lineage: Eukaryota > Metazoa > Chordata > Aves > Coraciiformes > Alcedinidae > Todiramphus > Todiramphus chloris. Next base: position 1,064,038 of record JANVCC010000069.1, on the reverse strand, counting down.
TATGCAAAAACATCTATCAAGATCTGGAAAAAGGAACATGATTGTTATTACGCACAAAAAGCCTAGATAGAAATTAGTGTTTTGGTATAGTCTTTATTCTGGATTAAATATTAAAAGATTTTCTTCTAAGACTATAAGTAAAAATAGTAGAAAAAATCTTGTGAATGATTATGTGTTGTATGTTTTTTCTTTTGCCCGTTTTCCTATGTTACTAAAATGAAATAAACAAAACTCCGTGTCAGCATCCAGGTTTTTTAAAAAACTGAAATCTTTTAGACAATCTAAATCAAGAGGTATAATTTTCTAAAATATTGTCTGTGGTTAGTGGTTTTTTGCAGCCTTTCAGTAAGAAGGGAAGGTGTACAATCTAAAATACCTGTATAAGAGTCTGGTGCTGCCAGCAGTTTTAAGCAGAGATTGTAGTCAGAGGAAACACAGGAAGTTAATTTTTTTCTATATTTTGGACAGGAATAAAAATGAGATGTTATGCTGATGACTCATAGCTTTGATCACAAATTGCAGTTTACAAAGGAGTAACATAAGGCAAGGCAAGACCTTGTCACACACTACAAATATCTTTCCAAGTTTATCCCAATTGTTGTTAAGAAATTCATTGAAAAGTGGAAGCCTCTATGACATCAAAACTCTTGGAAGAGAGTAGACTGTTTTTGTGATAAGAATTTAATCAAAATGTCAGCTTTTTATCATTGTTGAGATCTTAGCTGATTCCTCCCTACATACTTGCTTTCAAAATGAACAGAAGTAGATACAGAAATACCTTTGGCAAAGGGTGTGTTACTTTGTAATACCTTCCTTTCAGAGTTACTGTAGAGAGGGGAAGGCAAGTGTAAGGGAGGGTAGACATTTTGCACCATTCTTGAATCACACATAAGGCATGGACAGCTAAGCATGCTGTGACTGAAAAAGGAACACAATGTGCATTCCTCGCAAAGGGAACTGATAGGCATCACTGACTTTTTTTGTACATCATTGTTCCGAGTGTAGTCTTTCAAGTGAGGTGAGGAAAGACAGTGTATCCAGATCCCTCTTTTTAAATATATATATATATGTATATATATCAGCTAACTTTGAACAGACAGGAAGTAATAGGAAGAATTAGGGGATGCCTCTGGCAAAACTGTTGTACTCATTCTATCCTTCTTTCTGTGGATATATTTCAGTGTGGAGACTCTTAGACTAATCAATCAAGTTTCAAGCTACAAGAATAAATTTAGCTTAGTCAGCTTTGAAAAATGTCATCTGATTGTAGTCATCTTCATCTTAAGGATATGAATTCTGAGTTGAATTCCAGTTACTTGCTCTCTTTCCTAAGTATCAGCATGATTCTTCTCACTTCCTGTGAGATGTTCTACTAACAGAAAAAATCCCCCAAAACTTGTAATACTTACAGACAAGGACATAACTTTTCACTGGTCTTATATACAGAGGGAATTTCCATCCTTTTTGTATACCCTTTGTGTCTTTTTCATTATTTTACCTCAGTGTTTTAATTTTAACCTTTAAAGATATGGGACTGGTAGTCACATAAGAAAGCAATTATACTCCAGCTTAAAGCTATGCTTACATTCTATGCCCTCCCATTTCTGTTGATCTACTCAAGAAGTGGTGTTCAGATATTTACCCCTCCTCCCCGTTCCAATTTCCAAGTTACTTTGTGTCCACCTGATATTAGTAAACCCTGTTTGGAATATCAATATCATACAGGTCAATAAAGATTTTGCCTACTGTTTTTGACCTTTAAAGATGACCTTAGGTCAATCTGGCTCTTTGCAGATATCCAACAGACCATTACAGACCAACAGACCATGGTGAGGGTGACAGAACACTGCAACAGGCTGCCTGGGGAGGTTGAGGGGTCTCCTGCTCTGGCGACACTCAAAACCCACTTGGACATGTTCCTGTGTGACCTGATCTAGGTGATCCTGCTCTAGCAGGGGGGTTGGACTGATGATCTTTTGAGGTCCCTTCCAACCCCTAACATTCTGTGATTCTATGATACATTCCCTTAAGGTAGAGTCTTATTATATTTAAATGATCTACAAAATAAAATTGTTCTTAATTAAAACTTTGAGAATCTTTCATGAGCCCTATATAAACTTCCTGATTTTAGTCATTCCATAACATTATGCTGATGAAATATTGTACTGGTCTAGTCAATTCTCTTTTCCAGTGCTGGCAAATAAGTAGTTAATAATGAATTATATAGAGACCTCAAGAGGTTAGCATCTCATTCTTCTCTAACTTCCCAGCTTCCAGGTTTCATCCCTGTATTTATTGCCAGGAGAACTAGAAATTTCTGTAGGAATCATTGTTGCCAATCACCTGTCAGTTGGCCTTATTCAAGACAGCATTTCAAACAAGTTATTTCAGTGCATGGGATGGTTTTGCTTGACTTAGAATAGGTCATGAAACACATAACTTAGCAATGCGAGGTAGTATCACCAGGCTAGTGATAATTTTGGGATAGGTGACCGTATACCCCTGTAGTCATGTCTTTTCTTTACACACAAGTCTTCTATAACCAAAACAAATTATTAATTTTTTTAATCTTATTTTGAGACTGAGGATCATAACTGCAATACTTAAAACACGGGCACATCATACACCTGTATTTATGCACATTCCAGTTTGACTTTATTCCTTTTCTAGTAACTCCTAAAACATATTGCTTTTTTATGACTATAGCTGCACTGTATTTAATAATCTTCATTCCTAATATGCAGTAATATTGAAATCCTGTCTCTTGAGTCAGTTGTTTCTTGTTTTGGGTGTGGGAGAGAGTAAAGAATTTGAGATTAATCTTGGTGCTTCTTCCCCACGCCTCAGTCCTTTCTATCATCTTCTTGAATTTTGGTGATGGACAGAAAGAAGGCAGGGCGGACAGGCAGGCTAAGATTACCTTAATTTTAAGGGTTAATTTTAAATTTGTAAGGTGCATAACCTGTAGAGGGGGCATGACTTGTGGTTTGTTTAAAATGTCACAGAGATACTAGACTTCAATGATACAAAAATATCTGTTCTAGAGATTTTGTAAAAAGAGATGCCCTTTGATGGATTGCCATGTTGCTTATCTGTGTACATGCTGACTCGTCCAAAGAACATTGGCAGATAGCCCAGGAAACCTTCTCTTTATAAAGGCTCCTCTGATAATTCCCCCTCTTATTCCTATTATACTTTATCTTTTCATAACTTGTTAAAAATGTAAGTCATATTGCAGAGAAACTCAATTCTCTTTTTCATTTGCTATTTGCATAACTGAATTGACTTATTTTTCTTCATAGATAGCTAATATTACAGGCTTGCCTACATTAGGAAATTAGTTCGTATTTTGAAAAAGTTAAATTATTAATGGTTCAAATAGCATGAAAAGCAGAAGAAAAAATGCTAATGAAATCTTAATATGTTTCAATACCAGGAGAAACTAAAGCAAACTCAGCTTAAAGGCATAATATTGCTGGACTCAAAATCATTATAAAAACATGAGTAGAAAGGAAAAAAAAAAAATTGAAAAGTCAGGAGATGAAGAAAAAATATTTCAATCGAGAGAAAATTTTGTAAAATAGTAATGTAGACAAAATGCTATAATTTGAGCATTTTTGTTTGCATGGCTTGTTCATACTTCTCTTTAAATACATAGTAGTATAGCAGCAAAAGTCCTAAAATTTGTGGCTTCTTCTGGAGAAGGTATTATGTGAAGAGATCAAAGAGCAGTAGGGATAGCACACCAAAAGCAGTGGAAAAGATATAAGTTCATCAGTCTCTAAAGGAAGCTCCATCACTGCGTGACTGTAAGGCTTGGACAGGGGTCGGCACACGCCATGCTGCTGGATCCAGCTGCTCAGACGTGAGAAGTGGAGCTGCCTGGGGAAACCACAAGAGGAGAAACCACCTCACATGGTGGGTGACTTTTCAAGGGAGTCACATTTTGAGAGCAGCATAATGTGCTTAAGATTAATCATTTTTGCTAAAGCAAACAAAACAAATTCTACAATGCTTAGTTTTGAAAAGGGACAAGGCTTGTTAAAAAGATGAAAAAGCAGGCAAATAAGACTGAAATCTTTGAGATGGAGACTGAAGGAATACTATATATGGAGTAGAAAGACAAAAAAATTGATAAGAGGTACCTGGCATTGCTAAATAGCAATATCAGGGCACTGACTGCACCACGAGGATTTAATTGCCCTGATGAACAGTGTTGGCACCCACAGGGGCGGCCCCTGTGAGGAGGGCCCGGGGCTGCCCGGCAGCCGGGGCTGAGGGGCGCGGGGTGAGAAACGGCCCTGCGAGCCCCGGGGGCAGAGCGGGAGGAGGGCAGGGGGAGCTCCAGGCGCCCCAGCAGAGAGGCCCCGGGAGAGGCCCCGGTGGGGCAGGTGTTTCCCTGCGGCCGTGGGAAGGCCCCAGGCTGGGGCAGGGGAAGTGTGAGGAGGGAGAAGTGGCAGAGAGCAGATGATGTGGGCTGACCGCAGTCCCCCATTCCCCATCCCCCTATCCCACTCAGCAAGGCAGTGGGAGGTAGAGGAGTCAGGGATGAAGGAGTGAAGGTGACCACTCCCAGGAAAACAGAGTGGCATGGGTCAGAGGAAAGTAGTTTAATTTTTTGTCTTTGTGTAATGAGAAAAAAAAAAAAATTAATGGACAAGAAATTAAATTATTTTTTCCCATTTCAAGTCTATTTTTCCCATGACAGTAACTGGAAAGAGGTGTTCCTGTCTTTATCTTGACCTATGAGCTTTTCCATCTTGTTTTCTTCCCCTGTCCTGTTGAGGAGACAGAGTGAGAGATTGTGAGTTTGGTCCATAGCCAAGCTGAACCAATCACACCCAAGCATCCTCACTTGGACCCTCCAGGCATGGCTGCTCCAGCCATTATGCTGGGAGCTCCATTTAAGCTCAGGACTGGCATTTAGTCCTTGCCTGAATTACATTGTGAGTATTCCCATTGTAGTCCTAAATCCTGAAGGGGCTTCATACCTGCATTGTGGTCTTGCTTTCAGTTCTGTCAGGGAGAGGACTCCTCAGGTTCTTTCCCTGCTCCAGCTTGGAGGGCCTCCCACAGGACACAGTCGTCAGTGAATTTTTCCAGGGGTGGAGATCTCCAGCAGCAGACTGCTCTGGCATGGGTCCCTTCCACAAGGTGTAGTCCTTCAGGAACAGAATGCTCCAGCATGGGTCCCCCCGCAGGGTCACAAGTCCTGCCAGCAAACCTGTTCCAGTGTGGGCTTCTCTCTCTCCATGGTTTCACAGGCCCTGCCAGGAGCCTGCTTCCAGCACAGGGTCCCAGTCTCCTTCGAGCATCCACCTGCTCCAGTATGGGGTGCCTCACTGGGTGCAGGTGGCTGTCTGCTCCACCATTAACCTCCATGTGCTACAGGGGACAGCCTGCCTCACCATGGTCTTCACCATAGAGTCCAGGGTAAATCTGCTGCAATGCCTGGAGCACCTTCTCCCTCTCTTTCTTCATAGACTATTGTGTCTGCACAGCTGTTTCTCTCACATATTCTCACTTCTCTCTCCTTTCTGCAACTTCTGCTACACAGCTTTTTTCACTCCTTCAATATCTTATCCCAGAGATGCCATCACTGATGGGCTTGGCCTTTGCCAGCAGCAGGTCTGTCTTGGAGCTGTCTGGAACTGTCTCTGTCAGACACAGGTGAAATTTCTAGCAGCTTCTCACAGAAACCATCGCTGTAGCCCCCTTGATACCAAAACCTTCCCAGGTAAGCCGAATACAGCACCATATTAACTCTGCAGAGCCTCAGCACTAGCACTTGACAGGCTTGTCTTCTCTGAGCTTCCCTTGGCCTAGAGCTCTATTTTACCTTGCTTACATATAATGGCAATTGTTGAACAAACAAGTGACTATTACTTAGTTTGCTTAATGCAATTTTGTATGACTTTTGCTTTGTATGACTGTGTGTTGTAATGCTATTGTTGTATTAAGTTGTAATTTCTGTAAGTAATAGGTGGTAAATAGTTCTGTGTAGAATGGGTTACATATGATGATAGAATAAAAATGCAGCTTAGAGGGGTACAGGTGTGGGCTGACAGCAAAAGCTGTGGAGATGTGGGCACATGATCAGATTAGGGGTCCAGGGCTACGAGCAAATGATCAGTATTCAATTACTGTCCACTAATGGAATGCAACACTGAATTGAAAAAAAATGGTTTTAGAGCTAACAAAGGGAACAAAGAATAAGTATTTTTCATATGTAAGGCATGTCATATATATTAAATCCAGATATAACAGACTGGAGGCCGGTGAAGAAAAACCAAGGTACAGTGCATGGTTGAGAGTATGTAAAAAAAGGCCATGATGGATGATGAGGAAGAAGCAACACTCAACATAGTAAATGTCCCACTTATTACAAGGGAAGAACTACTCAGTTCACCTAGCTTAATCCTAAACTGGGATCAGAGCATACACTTATTCATACACTTTTTACAACTTTGTACACTTATTACCAACTTCTATCAGCCAGCTATCATTAATGTCACAGAACAAAGCCACCAACCACCAGAGATGAAAACAAAACTAACTACAATTTATTGCAAGAAGCAAGTGTCCATGCAATTTACACGCAAGTTCAGATGTCATCAGGTTTGCCTCCCACTTAGCTACAGAACAGCTGTCAAACTAAGCATGCACTGTACTACTACAATGGTCGCCTGAAAGCTTTTAGGTGTTACGTGGGATGGGGGGAAGGGGAGCATCCATAGCATACACTTGCTCACCAGTTAAAGTGAGAATACTCAACCTTGGGAAGTATCTGTGGTAGACATTCCTCGACACAGGGAGAAGCCAAAATGGCCTCTGTCAGAACTCCATTTATAGCTAAATCTGATTAGGGTTCGTGGTCATATATGGTAACACACTAGAAACTTCTCTGGACGGAGGTGCTTCATCAGCCGAGAACCTTGTCCACCAACTGAAGGGGCCTTGTCTGTCGACTGAGGTGTGTATGTGACAGTGGTCACTGGGATGTGCCGTGGCTCAGCTCTCAAAGAGGCTCTAGTGCTGTCAGGGCGGGTGCAGCTGCCACAATTGATCTATCCACTGGGCATTAATATCTGCTGTACAACAGATAAGCCAGAATGCTAAGCATTTGGAAGTTGTTAATAAACACAAATCCTTCTACACACACATTTCTCCCACAGGACAGGTGGGGTGAGGGCTGGGTGCTAGAAGCTTAAGGCCTCCCATGGGGTGGCTGTGCTGTTTACCATAGGCAGAGTTTATAGTGCCAGCAGGATAAGTATTACTGTTTCTACTCTAAAGAGAGTAGATGGGTGATAAGGAGATCTCTAACTCCTTTGTTACAATTTTTTATTTCTTCTATATTTCTCAAGTGAACTCTTCATTTTTTTTCTCAAAAGTATGTTTGAAATTTCACATATACTTTTTGATTTGATATTTATCTCCCTCTTTAATGTCTGCTGATGGTTCTCAGCCATGGCATTTAATATGATGAGCTTTGAGCAGACACCCTCCTGACAGTTTTGTGATTTTGATCTGCATGCGCATATCGTGTAGTCTCATTCTAATCCAACCCATGTTGTTATTCAGTGCATTTGCCAAGGGAAAGCTGTGTGAGTATGACCACACCAGTGAATAATTCAGGATGCTGACTACTCACCATAATAACACCCACATCTATTCTTGAGGAGCACAAGGTCGATTATAACAGCAGAGAAAGGGGCGAGTAAAACCTGCAGTAAAGGAGCTTTCTAGTCTTATTGTTGAGAACTAGCAATACTTGTAGCACTTGGAGAGTTTCTTGTAAAGCGAGTGATAAATAACCCTTTGAACAGATTGTTGATAGTTTAACCAGAGTACCGATACATTTGTGCCGTTGCATGTAAGGTGTGCTACTTTATCCCCTATAGATTGCATGAGGTCATTGATACAGTACCTCCAGTTGTAGCTGTAATCTGGTTGCATCACAGGACCAAAAGCCCTTAAAACACTCTAACGAAATGATATTAAAAATTAAATAAATAAATTCAGGAACAAAATGGTTGAACTGCTGTCTATGATGTATATAATGGCTCCCTTGAAACCAGTTCACTTCCAGAAGACCAAATAGTAGAATCACAGAATCATAGAATGGTAGGGGTTGGAAGAGACCTCTGGAAATCATTGAGTGCAACCTCCCTGCCAGCGCAGGAACACCCAGAGCAGGCCTCACAGGAACAGATCCAGGCAGGTCTTGAAAGTCTCCAGAGAAGGAGACTCCACAACGTCTCTGGGCAGCCTGTTCCAGGGCTCAGTCACTCTCACAGTAAAGTTTTTCCTCATGTTGAGGTGGAACTTCCTGTGTTTCAGTTTGTGACCATCACCGCTCATCCTGTCACAGGGCACCACTACAAAGAGACTGGCCCCTTCTACTTGACACACACCCTTCAGATATTTGTAAACATTCATAAGATCCCCTCTCAGTCTTCTCTTTTCCAGGCTAAACAGCCCCAGGGCTCTCAGCCTTCCCTTGTAAGAGAGAAAAAGGAATGCCAGTTTTCACAGGGGATTTCAGGGGAGGTGAGTCAAGCAGATAAATGAACTGAGGAAATTAACTGAAAAAGGTGCCATACTAAGGTCAAAGATGCTAAGCAGACATGGATCATCTGTAAGTTTTTGGTGCTGATATGTAATTTCAGTAAAAATGATGCTTTTGACAATTTTTTAACGGTCTTATATAAGTAATAGTTTAGAAATTTTTTTTCATACTTTGCTTCTGTCTCAGTGCAAGCTCATGTTAACCTCTTAAGTGCTATTCTCCAGTGTGTGTGTGCAAGGAAAGGAATCACTAGATCATTCCATACTGTGGCTAAAACACATCACTGACAGTCATATGTAATCACATCTTAAAAACTGTAACTTAAGTTGTGTATTTTAGCAAGTTAGGTCTATTCTAAGCACATTTCTTAGCCTAAAATCCACTGTCAGTGAAGAGAACTGAGTGTTCTTGAGATGTTACTCAGAGAACAAAAGAGTCCCAATGAGCATTTTATTCGGGCTCTCTAATCACTCTTTGGTGATCATGCTTCAAGAGCTACTGCTGGTACTGCACTAGTGACATTCAGGGACTTTGGTAGATTTCAGGCTATTGCCATAGAGCATCCTGTGCCATATCAAAACACTACCTCTTGTCTGAGCAACATATAGAGACACACAGCATCTCTCTCTTGAGATTTATCTTCCCCTACCTCCGACCCTCTTAGGAATTGTTGCATTGGCTAATGTACATAGAGGTGTGAGTACAGTGCCCTTTTTCTATCAGAGACAATGAATCGAAGAGAAATATCTTGCATTTGCAACAACAGTTGTGTAGTTCTTTGTTAGTGGAAGAATGAGTTCCATCAGCATGGATTCTTCCTGCTCCCAGGTGGTTTTGTTTATTCACAGTGAAGTTGTGGAGTCCCTTCCAGCCTAGGGATTATGTTTCTGCCACTGCTTTTAAGAGGACACAAATTTTGTGCCAGTTAGGTTAACTGCATAAGCCTCAGGACCTGTAAGGCTTTGTTTGTTCTTGGCCTGCTTACAGGTTTGTTTTGGCTTGTTTAGCTGTAACAGCCTGTTGGACTCACACCTATTTTCTTCCCTGGCTCTTTTCCCATGCTGTTTGTTGGAAGCACAAAACAATTGAAACTGCAAAGCTCAACACTGCTGATAAACATCTGGTGACTGGGATAGAGACAGGGGCTGGGTGAAGATCCATTGGTCTGTATTTTCTTGGCACTGAGGAAGAGTGGTGGAATGCAGTGAAGGCTGCTTATCCCATTCTCACACATATCACAGCACTTATCTGCTTCTTGCAATAGTTACCAGGGAGTTATAAATGTTTTGTGCCACTGCTAAATGCTGACCACTAGGAACAATGGCTTGACCACAGTCCCACCCTTACACTTTGCTCAATAGTAGTAAACAAGGTATAAATATCATCCATATTTAGGACCTAATTTGTGAGGTGAGTATTCGACAGCAAGTCACAGGGACAGATTGACGAGTTTCTTCTGCTCTCCCTCCCCAGAAGGGATGCCTTTTGGTAAGATTTGCAGCATTGGCGATGCTGAGTGGTCTTCCTGGGAGATTCCGATTGTGATTACAATTGTGTGTTTTGGAGCTATGTAGCAGTTCTGCAGTTCTGTGCATTTATCACCGGCAACCTTAAAGAATCTGTATATGTTGCAAGTGTAAATAAACCATACTATTCATGCACCCGACTGCAACTGGACCTACAGTGGATGGGCTGTTCGTGCATTTGGTATCGGACTTATAGCCACAACCAATTAAATTGGCATATCTGTTAAGAGGCAAGTCCAGCTGCCCCTAGCCCCTCTTATCTCTGAGGACCAGCTAGAACTCAAGGGGATTCATCTCTTACCAGATTTAACACTGCATGCAACACAGTCACTCTGTAAAAATTAGGTAGCAATTAAGTACCTTGGTTTAGCTTTTGTTTAAGTTGCACTGTTGTGTGGAATAGCAGTAATTTCTATTACATGTTTGTAACTATTAGACACTAATAACAAGTTGTTATTCTGTGAAAAATTGTTAAGGTTTAGGGTCAGGGCTGTTCACTAGACCTGTAACAGATGCTCTCTGTTGTCCCCTCTCCCGCCCCAACGGGGAAGAGAAAGGGAATAAGGGAGAGACACTTATCAATGAGAAAACTAGAACAGTCTTCATGAAACTAATAATAATAAAATGGAATATATAAAAATACACACAAAATCAGTATTGAACCCACTCCCCTCCAAAGGAGATTATGTCACCATCACCACTGATTCTGTGAAGCAGGCACTGGGGAAGTCCCAGACTGGACCCAGCAGCAGATGGGAACTGCATTCAGGATCTGGATTCTGGAACTGGATTCAGGAACATGTGGATTGGATTGAAGGCAAAACAGACAGAATCCCCCTTGGATGTTAGCTGTTGAAGAAGAGTGCTTGACCTCTGTGATCCCTCAGATACTGCATATGACATACATGGGATGGAATACGCCACTGGTCAGTTTAGGGTCACCTGTCCTGTCTGCTCCTCCACACAGGTGCAGCCTTTTAATTTCTGCACCCCTCCAATGTGGCACACAAGATTTAGCAGTGACTTTGGTCTGCACACCAACCCTTGCTGGTAACACTAAACATAGAGACTTATCATGGTGGCAAGCAGATACTGTATGCAAAAATTTGCCAGTAACTTCAGAAAGTGCAGTTAGAAGAGACTGAAAAGTAAAATGACTGAACAGAGTAAGTTCTATTCTAACACATACCAGGATAAAAATGAACCACATATAGCTTTAGAATAAAATGTAGAACAGAGTGCAGCTATGGGATAACAGAAGACACCTTTAATGTAAAAGTAATGATGAGAGACCCAGGGATATAAACAACTTGCCAATGCCCAGGTATTTTTCAGGAGAGGAATGTTGCCTTGGAAGCTGGGCAAAACCAGTTTCAGGGATAACAAAGAAAACAAAGAACAAGTAAACAACCTAACCAGCATATACCTTAGTCTATCAGGGTGCAATGTGGAACTGCAAAACAGTGGGGGAAAAAACAGCAATGTGTAGCGCATGACACAAAACAATGTGGAGCTTAAAATGACACAAAATGTTCTAACGTTACAAATAAGAAACCATCAACATCATACTCCTGCTGCAAGAAGGACCTGCCCTTGAAAACACCTTGAGTATTAACAAGCTGATGGGAATTCAAGAAGACCAGTAAGTGATTTGGATGCAACAAATTAGTACAGTTGACCTTCGCACATGAAGTAGGCTGTTGTTTTGTACTGAAGAAGCTGAGTTAAAAAGACCAAGTTCTTATTCTATGACAGCAAAATTGGAGAGGGAAGGAAAAAAATACTGTTGCTTTTTCAAGTTTTACTTGTGCAGTAACTTCTGCCTCCTTTCAACCACTAGAAGTAGATACCACTTGAAGGCAAATACCACTTGAAGTAGACTCTGCAGATTTTCACAATGCTATTCTAATTTATTCCATGATCTATGGTTACAGGGAAAAAAAAAAAAATGGACATTTCATCCACTGCTGGCACAAAAAGTAGTTTGGTAAAATAAAACTACTTTGAATATCAAAGGATCACTTTTTTTTTTTTTTTCATTTATAAATGTTTGGATTTTTAATGTTTGGAATCTAAAGTGCTAATTTCAGCATAATTTTCCATACAGATTCTCCTGCTTTCACAGAATTAACACTGAACTTTACAGAATTCATGGAGTTAGTTATTAGAAATTCTCTGGATTATTCAAATGTCTTCCTGTGTTGTTAAGGCTGTATGCATGTGCATCCCATGTGCTGTGAAGAGCAAAGTAGAAATATGTTAATATAGGTTTACTCTTAGAATGGCTTACAGGTATGTTAGCAAAAGGCTTCATAGGCATACCTTTAGAAATCTCTTTTTTCTGTGAGCAGACAAGGCCGTTATCTGTATGAGAAGCAGAGTTATTCCACAGGTATAAAACTTCTGTCAGCATTAAGATGGTCCCATAAGCAGGTGCTGTATTATGTAGATATGTGATTGGTTGCTTGAATTAATGCATTGAGATGAGCAAGATTGTTCATTATCACAAAGTCTGTACCATTATCTGTTTAAAGTCTGTGTAAAATTTCAGCAGAAGTTTTGAGAATTTGTCTATGTTAGAAAATTGGTTCCTTCCTTTTTTGTTTCAAAAACTGTAATCTGGCCTTTAGTAAACACGGAGCTAGTGTACTGTCCTTAGTTCCAGTTTGAACTCCCAGTCTTCACTAAATTGTTTTTAAATACTAAGGGATACAACTTCTAGGCATAGCATTATTATTTTGGAGTTTGGACTAAGGTATTTTATGTTAAATTTTGTATTTAAACAGCTGAAGTATGAATGATTTAGTAAGTGCTTGCTAGGCACAGCTTGCCAACTGCTTTGCTAGTTAAAACTGGTACTATAGGGCATTAGACTCCTCACTGGCACCTAAATGGAGCTAGAGTTTTGTAAGAGAAATAATATTCTTAAAAGTCATGATTCATGTAAGCAGCAAGAAATAACAAATGCTGCCTGTCATATCCTGACAGACTTATATGCTTACTGTTTTTCTATAAAACTGGATGTGGAAAATGGTAAGGGGAATATATAAGTAGTCAACTGTTTGCTGTGCTTCTGTACAGCTAAGATTGGTAGTCACATCCTGCTGTTGCAAGGGGATTTTTTTCCCCTCTTTTTTCTTTTTTTTTTTTTTTCCAGGGCCCTAAATTAAATTTTAATCCCTATGGAAATATAAGCTAAAAATTTTATTATGTGTTTCCTTCCTGCCATGTTATGATGTTGTTTATCATTTACTTCTACTAGATGAATTAGGTGTTTTTTCTTTAGGGTTAATACTGACAATGTACGTCGCCAATGCATGCTGGGTGAACTTGTAGGGAATTAATTCATAGGATAAACTGAGAATTTTTTTTCATGCTATGGCACATCGTAAATATCACATAGAGGTGTTGTGTTTCATAAAATAGAAAGAATAAGTCATTTGAAAATGAAATATTTGGTCAGAGACCTACCTAGGTCTTAGTATTTTCATAGGAGTATTGGTACTTTCCCTAGGAGGGAATAAAGTCTAAACCGATTCCTTGAGCACGTTTTCCCTCTCTTCATTTTTTTTTTCCTTGTAGGTCTTGGGAGATTAGAGTGGTTAGAAACAAAATGTTTCTTTTGATTTATTTTTAGCATATTTATGTGTTTTCAAGTTTTGTGATAGCATTAATAGGTGTTAACTGTGGAATACTCTTTTATGTTTATTGGGAGCTATACATAATGTATTTGCTCCTATAAGATGTTCCCAGCATTTAAAAATATTAACCTATATATTCAAATGTATTTCTATGATCATTATTGATCATACCATACATTTGAAGAATTTGGGTTTAATTTTTCACATATCCCTTGAAATTTTTAATAATTAGTAAATAAAAAATAAATGCTTAGACTGCTGGTTATGGAAAGTTATGATTTTGAAAGGTTTCTGCATGACAGTACTATTAGATGAAACTGGACATGACTTTTTAGGAACCAAAATGCTTTTCAAATTACATTTTCACTGACTCAGTGACTTGGGAATATTTCCCAGGTTCAGGATGGGCTCTGAGAGGGTGATCTTATTGTCATTTAGGAGAATTCCAAAAAGCCTGAAGATCAGTGAACAATTCCACAGGAGACACTTAAAAAGAAACCTGGATCCAGATTATATAGTCAGTAGAGTATGTGTTTGGGACTTTTATTTTGATCTCAGCCTTGTGTAACAATTGATTGGCCCATTTGTGTGTACTCCAACAAACCTGTGACATTATGCTGAATTCATCACCTCTTAGTCCATCTCAAGATCAGCGGAGTAACAGGCTACTTTGCCTGGGGTTCAGCAGTCAGTCTCTAGTACTAGTAGAAATGAGCACCTATTAATACTGGTTTCAGTCTGCTCCCGTGATGGACAGGTATTTGTGATGTTAGACTGCTAGTTTTTAAATAGAAATGCTGGTGGAAATGTTCATATGCTGTGTGTAGAGAGATATCTATATGGTATGGAATATCCCATTGCTTTGTTTGAGTCAGCTGTCCTGGCCATGCTCCCTACCAGCTGCTTCTGTACCTGCTCAGTGACAGACATGGAAAACTTCTGATAAGCACTGCTTAGCAACAACTAAATGCATCAGTGTGTTATCAGTATTATTCCCACTCGAAATTCAAGGCACAACTACTAGGAAGGATATGAACTCTATCCCAGACAAAACCAGGAAAGTATGATAAGTCATTTAGAAGAAAAGGCAACCGATAGCTGTTTTATATATACAGGTAAACTCAATAATCTTTTTTAAAGCAAAAGGGAGTACTAATCATATGCTATGTACTATCTGGATTAAGTAGATTTCTTTTTTCTTCTCCCTGGTTGAGTAGGAAATAGCTCTGCATTTCCTGTTTTCCAGACTGTGAAGTTTACTCCTTAAACGGGATGTTGCTGTAAATTTTGTTCACTAAATTTCTGTGAAAAATTATAAAATTAGCACTTACAAGTGGCACCTACAAGAGACAAAACCAAGCAGCTTAATAGCCTTTGAAGGAAAGGATAACATATAACTTCCTTTAAAGAGCTGATAAAAGCTTTTGTGAGGTTTTTGTATATGAGTATAAATGTGGACTGTTTGGAGGAAATATCTAGACTGCATCTGGAGAAAATGGTCAAAGTAGGATATGTAATATTAATAGTTATCCAAGAGAACTTTGTGATGACTGTTTTGGGATAATTCATTGCAAAACCTGTGTCAATAGTGCTGTGAGCCCATGCATGAATTACTACAAGCTTTGTAGTTATGACAAGGATATATTCCCATATGTGAAAATGATCAGTGAAGGCAGAATTACTTTGCGTTACTGAAAGAAAGTTAAGATACTGGATGTAACATTTGGCTGTAGATTTAAGTTCAGTTTCCTACAAAACATTCCAATTCGAAATAGTTATGAGTTGTTTTGTTATCTATAACTACTGTGATTCATATCCTCTGTCATTTTTCCTCTATCTTCCACATTTATGTTCACAAATAATAGTATTTCCGTAAAAACAGAACACTAATTAAGATCCAGTATGTAACTTTTTCTCACATAGTTTTGTACTAATTTTAGGCTACTGATTTAAAGCTTCTCTGAGCATCTGCAGAGCTGTAATACAAAACTGTGGTCATGGTTCTACTACTGCTTTATTTTTGAATAGTGCCAACAATATTTTTTATTTCTGAAATGTACCTACTTGCAAAATAAAAGAAATATTATTGCTTGTTTACCTTTTTTTTTTAATTATTATTTCTTGCCACTTATTTTCTGTCTTTATAGGCTCTTACTTGACAGTAAAATATTTTTCCATAAAATCTGTGTCAAACTAGACAGATAACTAATTATTCCTGTTATAGAATATTAAGTAATAGACTTGTTTTTCTTCAGCAGTTATGGAATTACTATGTTTTCGATTTACATCTTTCTCATTTCTGCTGTTATTAAACACTGTGTGTGACATTGTCACGGCTGTGTTCAGTATGATTACATTTTTATTTTCATGCCCTTTATTGTAAGTTCAAACATCACACTAATTTGCAGTTCAAGAGAAATAAGTGTTTCTGTTACATTCAGAGTAGCAGTATAGTTAGAATAAATACAGTTAAAGAGACTGCTGCCTGGAAAGTTTTCACAAAGTGTTTCTTGCTGTGGACAATTTCTATAGCCCCGTTCTGTTGATATTTTACTCGCCGAGCAGACCAGCTCCAGTGCAGGCCAGCCCGCGCTGTGAAGGGAATCGCGGCGACAAGGGGCGGCAAGGGGCTCTCTGGGGGCTTCTGGGAGCCGAGAGCGCGGCGGGGCCGTGCCGGGGCCGGCAGCCTGTGGGCGGCTGCTGAGGGGCCCGGGCGGAGCAGCAGCACCGGCGGCAGATCCGAACGAGGCGGAACCGCCACAGCGGGCACTCGCCCAGACAACCAACTCCCCGTCATAAAGAAGCCGTTCAGCCAGTGGCGTTCCCCGGGGGTCACCCGGGACACGCAGCGGGCACACGGGGCACGGCAGCTCGCAGGCGAGGGCGCCCGCTCGCCGAGGGACCAGCTGCGGTGTGGTGAGTCCGCGCTGGGGAGGGGAAACCGCGGCAGAAAGGGCCGGCTAAGGGCTCCTCTGGGCTCTTTTTAGTCTGTGTCGGAAGGCGGGAGAGCGTCTCCTTGTGGCGGGGCGGCAGCTGAGGCTGCCCGGGCGGAGCAGCAGCCCCGGCGGCCCCCCCACTGCCCCCCAGCGCTGCCCTGGGGAGCGCGAGCCGCTGTGGCGGCGGCCGCTGTGGCGAGGCCGGGGCGCTGAGGCGCCGCAGCTGCGGGGAGGGCGCTGGAACCTCCTGGCGGGCCCGCGGCTGGGGGCACGGGCTCGGCCAAACGGTGGGTGCTCGCCTCGGGACTAAAAGCCCTGCTCCTCCCGCGAGAGCCCGGCGGTGTCTGATGGACACACCCAGGCAGAGCTGGTACCAGAGGAGGCCTCAATCCAGGCAGCAGCTGTAGGCACCACAAGCAGTAGGAGCACAGGAGAGGTGCCCGAGGACTGGAGGAAGGTCAGTGTCACTCCAGTCTTTAAAAACAGCAAAAAGGATGACCCAGGAAACTACAGACCAGTTAGTCTCACTTCTGTCCCTGGAATGGTGATGGAACAAATCATTCTGGGTGTCATCTCAAAACATGGAAGAAAAAAAAAGTTACTGGGAGAGCTCATCGTGGATTCACCAAGGGGAAATCATGCTTGACCAATCTGATAGCCTTCTGTGATGTCATAGCTGGCTGGCTAGATGAGGGGAGGGCAGTGGATGCCATCTACCTTGACTTCAGCAAGGCTTTTCACAGTCTTCTGTACCATCCTCATAGGTAAGTCTAGGAAGTCTGGGTTAGATGAGTGGACAGTGAGTTGGACTGAGAGCCAGTTCAGTGACAGAGCTCAGAGGGTTGTGATTAATGGTGCAGGGTTGAGCTGGAGACCTCTAACCAGTGGTGCTCCCCAGTGATCAGTACTGGTTCTGGTTTTATTTAACATACACATCAGTGACCTAGGCAAGGGGACAGAGTGTTCCTCAGCCAGTTTGCTGATGGTACAAAACTGTGAGGAGCGGCTGATGCACCAGAAGGCTGTGCTGCCATCCAGCATGCCCTGGACAGGACGAAATGTTGGGCAGAGAGGAACTTAATGAGACTCAACAAGGGTAAATGTAGGGTCCTGCCCCTGGGGAGGAACAACCCAATGCACCAATACAGGTTAGGGGTAGACCTGCTGGAAAGAAGTCCTTAGGAGAAGCATCTTGGAGTCCTGGTGGACAGTAAGTTAACCATAAGCCAGCAATGTGCCCTTATGGCCAAGAAGGCCAATGGTGTCCTGGGATGCATAAAGAAGAGTGTGGCCAGTAGGTCAAGGTACATCATCATCCCCCTCTATTCTGCCCTGGTGGGGCCACATCTGGAATACTGTGTCCAGTTTTGAGGTCCCCAAATAAACCACAACAAGCAAACCTAGAGAAGACTGAGAGGAGACCTTATCAATATCTATAAACATCTAAAGGGTGGGTGCAAGGAGGATGAAGCCAGACTCTTTTCAGTGGTGCCCAGTGACAGGACAAGGGACAATGGGCACAAAATGGAACATAGGAGGTTCCATTTAAGTATGAGGAAAAACTTCTTTACCATGAGGGTGACAGAACACTGGAACAGGCTGCCAAGGGAGGTTGTGGAGTCTCCTTCTCTGAAGATATTCCAAACCTGCCTGGATGCAATCCTGTGTAATGTGCTCTAGGCAATCCTGCTTTTGTGGGGGACAGGGAGTTGGATAGATGATCTCTAGGAGTCCCTTCCAACTCCAGATTCTGTGATCTCACACTGTTGAATTCTCATTTCTTGGTTGTAGAATCATAGAATAGTCTGGTCTGGAAAGGACCTTAAAGATCATCTAGTTCCAACCCCCTTGCCTTGGTCAGGGTCACCTCCCACTAGATCAGGTTGCTGAAAGCTCCAGACAACATTGCCTTGAACACTTCCAGGGAGGGAAGAGGCACAACTTCTCTGGGCAACCTGTTCCAGTGTCTTAACCACTGTCATAGTAAGGAATTTCTTCCTAGTATCTAACACAAATCTACCCTCTTTTAGTTTGAAACTATTACCCCTAGTTCTGTCACTAAGCTCCTTGAACAGTGCTTCCCCATCTTTCCTGTGGGCCCCCTTTAAGTACTTGAAGGCTGCTATAAGGTCACCCAGAAGCCTCCTCCAGGCTAAAAAACTCTTAACTCTCTCAGGTTATCCTCACAGGGGAGGTGCGCCAGCCCTCTAATCATCTTTGTGGTCCTCTGGACCTGCTTGAGCAGTTCCACGTCTTTCTTACGCTGAGGGCCCTAGAGCTGCACACAGTACTCCAGGTGGGGTTTTTTAGCTACAGAGGTAATGACTGTCATTTGCCACTCTAGCCTGAGATACTGTAGACTTCACTGTCGGTAGCCTTCTGCTTCTGCCATCTCTATTGCTTGTCAGGCTATACAGCCTGCATGGGTCCTGTCTGCATTGTGCTTTGGTATTATATAAGAAGCTACTGACATTTTGTTGTTGTTGTTATTGTTGTTATACAAGTCTGACAAGGGACCACAATTATGTTTTCCTAGCAAACTAATTTTTTTTGCTTCTGAGATCTTGAGGGGTAGAAGGGCAAGACAGGAACACTTTTTTTTTTTTTTTTTTTAGTATGTTTTTATATATCTATTGGATATTTATCAATGTGTATATTGGGTCTGTTTCTCTGCCATCTAAGTGAATACACATGAAAATACATATCCTTTGCCTGTTCAGATATGGTTTTCTTCACTTACTATTTGTGATGTAGCTTATTCTCCCCCAAAGATGTTCCAGGAAAATCTTTCTCTTGAACTTCTGGTATTTCTGATTCAACATACTCAAGTTTAAAAGCACTTATAAGAATTTTGTATTTTTCTTGGATCAGAGAGCAAACTTCTTCCTATCAAAAAGATATATGCCACTTTGGGGTTCCTACTTGTCTCCCTATATCCTGTCATTCCCGTCCTATCGAAACAGCTAATACTCACCTTAAATTTAATTCAATGCTTGCTATTATAGTATTGAGACTTCAGGATTTTATTGGTACCTCCTCTACCTACCTACTAACTAATTTAAATTTTATAACTTCCATTTTACTTCATGAAATGCTACCTATTCCTGTTCCTAACAAGAGAAAATTAATCTTTGTAAAGCATATAAGTATCTGGGACAAGGTTGGAAAATATCTAGGAGTAATTCTGAGAATGTGATTGTTTCTGCCTTCAGTCCTACATTAAGGTAGACAGAAATGCATAGAATTAAAGGAGACTGGAAAGCTGAAGAAGAGCTTTAAGTACAAATAGATAAGTCAGGAATTGGTTGGAGGAGTTACTTCACTGGGTATTAGAAAAGATTTAATACATCAGGAGTATAACAAGAGGGAAAAGGTGGCTGAGTAAGGAAATGCTGTAACTGAAAAATTGCTGACAAAGTAGATAGTGACACTTACAAGGAATATATTTCAAGTAATGCAGTCTTTCTCCCCATCTCAGAGGCAGGGCATAAATCAGATGTGTCTGAACTAAAGATAAAGAATACATACCTAGGAAATAGGCACACAAGACTCTAAACCTACTTCTTTAAGTTCTGTCTATCTTTTATCTTGTCTTTCATTCTTTTTGGAAAAAAACCCTCAAAACCACATATCAGTAGCTCTTTACGATCTCATTATAGAGATTCACTGGCCCTTTAGGCCATTGTTGGAGCTACTGAGTTTGGGCCTTTTGCTGAAAGTCCTATCCTGGTGCTGCCTTGAGAGTGGGGGGAAGTGTGTAATGTTTTGTAAGAAAGCAAAGACTGAACACAACAGTCAAGATGTTCATGTGGTGAGCACTTGAAAAAGAACAGTGGCTGTGGTTTTTGTATCCTACCATGTAGTTTCAGGTGAATGTATTGTTCTTTTGTTGTATGGTAAGTTATGGAAGTTCTGTTCTGTGTAAATTAATGCCACATCTGGCAAAATCTTCACATTTAGAAAGCAGTACAGTCTGCATGGATGATTTTTTTTTTTTTTAAATGCTCTGAATGGAAGGGCTACAATAGGTGAGATGAATTTGCTTCTTTTCTATTCCATGAAATACATTTTTACTGGCATGATGAGCTTTAAGGTCTGTCAAACTGGTTGTAATTTGTAATATAACCCTCCTTTGAATGGACTTTTTAATCATGCTTAGAGCTATCCTCTAAAGGTGATAGAAGCAGCCTTCTATACAATTAATATTAGCTGATATGTAGCAAGTGTCTTCAGAATTTTTGATTCATGTTTTAATGATTAGAACAGATCTTCATTCAGTACTCAGCTTTTTAACCTCAGTCTTCACTGGCAACCTCTCTTCCCACACCTCTCAAGTGGATGGTCCACAAGATGGGGATCAGGAGAACCAAGTTCCTTCCACTTTAAGAGACAATCAGGTTTGTGACCACCTGAGGAGCCTGAACTTTTATAGGTCTATGGGACCTGATGAGATGCATCCCAGAGTCGTGAGGGAATTGGCTGATGTAGTTGCCAAGCCACTCTCCATGAGATTTGAAAAGTCACAGCAGTCAGATGAAGTCCCTGGTGACTGGAAAAAAGGAAACATTGCACTTATTTGTAAAAAAAAAGGTAGAAAGGGGAACCCTGGGAACTACTGACCTGTCAGCCTCACCTCTGCGCTGTGAAGGGTTAGGAGCTGGGTCTGTCACCAAAGGAATGACAGAAACTCTCTGTTAACCCCTTTCCCTACCTGTCACATGCTGGTCATAAACCAAGGCGAGATTTTGTTCATATTCTCAGGAACAGAATTAAGACTCAAAACGGAGTCAAAGTGCCAAGTGGCTTTATTTGCCCGACAAAAGTTCGTAAAGCAGAGAGAGAAAGAGAGAAAGGAAAGGAAGGAAGATAACAGTCAGTTGTGATAGCTGCCACCACAGATCTGTGTCGTCCTGTCAGTCTGATGTGCTTTCAGGTCCGGTGGGAGAACATTCTGTTTGATGTTCGTGGCTCCTGCTCTTTTATCGGGGACTGTCCTGCTTATCCGCACCTACCACCTGGTAGTGGCACGCATGCCCAACACCGTCTGTGAGGGGCCTCAGGTGGGTTTCAGGGGTCTCCGGACCCCTTGGTCTTCCAGACCCTGGGTCTGGGCTCATGCATAGGGGTGCGGTTGCAGCTTTCCACACTGATAAGGTGCCATTTCTGACAAGCTGTGGTCCAGTTCGTGGTTTGGAGCCTGTCCCCACTGATAGAGCCAGGTTGCTTTGTCATTCCCTCGGACAAACCGTCGTCCACTTTGTAGTTTGCAGTCTGTTTACACTGATACAGCAATGTTGAGGTATACACTACACTGCCCTTGTCACCGTCTCTATCTACGAGGGAAGAGAATAAAAATAAGGGAGCGAGACTTACAGCTTGAAAAAGAAAACTAATCCAGCTTTAAATAAAATAATAAAAAAAAAGAAATATATGCAAATGTATACAATATAACCAATATCGAATCCAAGTCCCTTGATGGCAATTACATCTCCATCACCATTGATGCAGTGGAGCAGGCACTGGGGAAGTGTCGCTGTTTATACCGGGAGTGGAGAGATGCAGCAACACACAAATTCAGCAAGAGCAGGGAAGAGAAGCAACTTTATTAATTTATAACCCCATTTTATATACCCTAGCCCCATAGGGTGATTGGTCAGTGATCACCCATCTCCTAGGGTGATTGGCTAAAGTCCTACAACACCTATTTCAAAATATTTTTCCAATGTACCATAAACAGAACTTAGCAAAACACCAGGTGTTAGTCTAGTTTACAAAAAACATCCTAGTGTTTTTCATAACATACATGAGAAAGGCAGGATTCTCACTGAGTATTGTGAGAACCTGAGAAAATCCTTCTGCTAGCAGCTTTTCAGCATCCACAATTCCCCCTTTTTGTTTAAAGACCAAAAAGGCGTTGTTTGTAATCCTCTGTGGGTGACCTTGCAGAAGGGAGAAAAACACAGCATAAGGGATCTTCTTGGTAATGGCCAGTTACCAGAGTGTAAACTGGATATATTGATAAGGGGTCGGTCCGGTAATGGCCAGTTACGGAACAGAGCCCAAATCAGATGCTGCTTTAAAGTGGGCAGAGAGACTCTCCATCAATGCCATGGGAGATACATCTAGCAAACCCAGTTCTACATCACAATTATACCAGGTATTAGTCTTAAATAGACATTTACATCTAATTCTAAACAATAGCCTTAAGGGCTTTAACTTTCTGACTCCATAACAAAAGAAACTTAAAGTTCAGTCTCTGCTTGTGGAAGGACCATCCCAGTCTCTGCTTGTGGAAGGACCATCCGCCTGATGGTCGATATCCTGGTCATCACCAGAAGGATCATTCGGTTGATGATCTGCATTCTGGTAATCATTTGGAGGGTCTGCATTCTGGTCTGCATTCTAGTCAGCATTTGGAGGTTGCCTGTTCTGCCTCTGGTGCCACAGGTCAGAGCGAACACATCTTGCAGGTAGCCACCGGGAAGTCCTGGACTGGACTGAGAGGCATATGGGGACTGGAATCAGGATCTGAATTCGGGAACTGGGTTCAGGAATGTTCAGATTGGGATTGAAGGCAGAACAGACAAGAGTCCTCCTCAGATATTGGAAGAAGAATGCTTGACTCCCATGATCCCTCAGCTTTATACTGAACATGACATATATGGAATGGAATATCTCACTGGTCAGTTTAGGGTCACCTGTCCCGTCCTCTCCTCCCTGCAGGTGTGGCCTTTTTCTTCACTCCCCAACATGGTACACAAGATTTAGCAGCGACCTTGGTCTGCACAGGAGCAAGTATAAGCAAGAGCCTTTCTGCACATTAATGCTTGCTGGTAACAATAAGCATGGAGCACTATCACTGCTAGAAGCAGACACTGTCTGTGAAAATATGCTGTTAACTTCAGAAAGTGCAGTTAGTTAGAAGAGACTTAACTGAAAAGTAAAATCACTGAACAGAATTAGTTCCGTTGTAGCTGAAACCAGGGCATGTGCCTGTGAAGACTGTGGAACACATCCTCCTAGAAGCTATGCTAAAGTACATAGAGTTCAGGGAGATGATTTAAGACAGCCAACATGGCTTCACCAAGGATAAGTCTTGGAATTTGGTGGATGGTCGTATCCAGAGGGTAATGGTCAATGACTTGCAGAGATGGCGACTGGTGAGAAGTAGTTTCCCTCATGGCTCTGTACTGGGGCCAGTGCTGTTTA
Source organism: Todiramphus chloris collaris (assembly GCA_025345505.1). Lineage (NCBI taxonomy): Eukaryota > Metazoa > Chordata > Aves > Coraciiformes > Alcedinidae > Todiramphus > Todiramphus chloris. Next base: position 1,040,154 of record JANVCC010000069.1, on the reverse strand, counting down.
ATATCTTCATCAATGATACAGACAGTAGGATTGAGTGCACCCTTAGCAAGTTGGCAGATGACATCAAGTTGAGTGGTGTGCTTGACATGCTTGAGGGAGGGATGCAATCCAGAGGGACCTTGACAAGCTTGAGAAGCGGGCCTTTGTGAACTTCATGAGGTTCAATAAGGCCATATGCAAGGTCCTGCACCTGAGTGGGGGCAACTCCCAGTATCAGTACAGGCTGAGGGATGAAGGGATTGAGATCAGCCCTGCAGAGAAGGACTTGGGGCTATCAGTGAATGAAAAGCTAGACATGAGCTGGCAGTGTGCGTTTGCAGCCCTGAAAGGCAATTGCATCTTGAGCAAGTGGCTAGCAGGTCAAGGGAGGTGATTCTGCTGCTTTACTCTGCTCTGTTAAACCCCAGCTGGACTACTGCATTCAGCGCTGTGGTTCTCTGCACAAGACAGACATGAACCTGTTGGAGTGGGTTCAGAGGAGGAGCACAGAAATGATCAGAGTGCTGGAACGCCTCTCCTATGAGGAAAGGCTGAGAGAGTTGGGGTTGTTCAGCCTGGAGAAGACTCTGGGAAAACATTATAGTAACCTTTCAATACTTAAAGGGGGCCTGGAATAAAGGTGAGGACAGACTTCAGTAGGGCCTGTTGTGATAGGACAAGGGGTGATGGTTTTAAACTACAAGAGGGTATATTCAGACTAGATATTAAGAAGAAATTTTTTACAATGAGGGCAGTGAAACACTGGAACATGTTGCCCAGAGAGGTGGTAGATGCCCCATCCCTGTAAACATTCAAGGTCAGGTTGGAAAGGGATTTGAGCAACCTGATCTAGTTAAAGATGTCCCTGCTCATTGCAATGGGGGTTGAACTAGATAACCTTTAAAGGTCCCTTCCAACCCAAACCATTCTATGATCATATAGGCAAATTATAGGCCAATCCAGCTTTTTTTTTTCCCTTCTATTTTTTTTCTCAAGTGGAAACTACTTTTAGAACAGCTTTGATATTCCAGCCTTTGGAGGCCCTTGCCCAGTGGCAAATTCTGGCAGTCAGGTATGTCATTGACTGTAGGTTGAATGTGTCCCAAGTGTGTTGTATTTAAAAGGAAAATTAAGAAGGCAGACATTCAGTAAAGGATATGTACCTATGGGAAGTGTTTTGTGTTTCCTGACTCTTTATTTTCTGATGAAAACCTGAATCTGATAACACTGAAGTGGGCTATCAGGTCAAGTTTATACAATCCTACGAAACCTTAACACATAAAGCATTTGATTTGTCCTCCCTCACAGGATAGGATATCTTGGAAAAAAAAACCCCACACACCAAACCCAAGCAAACTCTCAGTCACAATGGTAGACAAAAATCAAAAGATTTTATTGTCAGAGAATCAGGTGTTCACTGAATAGCATTGGGTGCTGGGGCCCCGCTGACCCTTATGGTGTAAAGCATGTTAAATGACTTTTCCCTCTCATCCTCTAAATTTTTGTGTGTTGAACACATAATTCCCAGACACTACTGAGGTCATGAAAAAGATGTTCATATACCTCCGTAGGTATGAGGCTGGGCCTAGTACTTACTTTCTTGAGCCTTTAAAAGGTATGTCATATCTTTGTGAGGACATAATTTTCTGCTGAAGTTTCCCCAAAGTATTCTAGTTTTCACTATTGAGCACTGTGGTATCTGTGAAATGTGTGTCATCAGGGAATGACATCCTCAGTATCAACTGGAGGCAGAAAGCTTTTTTCCATTTTGGAAATATTTCAGGTTGACAGAAAGCCTAGATTACATAAAAACAGATAGAAGGTAATTGTGACCTTTGTATATTGCACAAGAGGAAAATAAATAACATCAATGAACCTTGTCTTACAAGACATTTGTTGCAGTGTTTCAGCTACAGTGAACTACTAATGCGATACAGTAGGAAATACAGTTGTATGTGTCACTGTGACTGTGTGCCTTATTATTTCACTTACATTATGCCCTTGGGCTCATTTTATATTCAGAAGTTTTCAGTAAAGACATTACTTAAATTTCATCTCCTAAGCTATGTCACTTAACTCTGTCCAATAAATCTGAGTTAATCATGGGATAAATTCTGCATCTCTTGACTGAGATCACTAATAATAGTTATCTTCTTTAAAATTATGCTGGAGCGGCTAAAGGATCTAAGATGATTGGATTATTCTGCACATGTACTGCTGCAAGAATGAAAGTTGCAGTTTTTCAAGCATTTGTGTTCTCAAACAAATAATGAGACGGCTTCTTGAAGCTAGGTATTACAAGGCAGAGAAGTGCCAGCAACTGTTCATTGGAAGTGAGTTTGTTTTCTGCAGCTGAAGAAAATAGAACCAGCTAATCTCTCTCATACGCATCATTAAATTGACTTCTGGGGTCATATATGGACATGGATAGGTATTTTTTCAAGTGTTCTTGTTATAAGATAAACTGGTTCTGGCATACATATTATAGGTCTGTATCTCTCTTTGCCTCTTAGGATTTCCATTTTCTATCCCTTTGGTATGGGAATATTTTGCTGACATGTGAATTATGGTAGAGAGCAGAAGTTTGGTAAACAGAAGGAAGTTTGGTAAAGAAGATTTCCTAACAAAATTAAGCCATTGTCTTTGCAAGTAATTCATGTGCAAGAATACAATCATACAAATGTTTTAAATAATGACTTTTTTTGAGGGGGAACCATTTTAAGATTTTATTTGGATTAATAGTTATGGCATGAAGATAAGGACTAGCAGTAAACTAGTTCTGGAGAAAAAGTAAAGCAAAAAGGGAATGAAAGAAGTATATATGAATGCCACAGCTGAGAACACAATCATCCTAATATTTCACTGATTTTAGGTACTTTTTAGGTTAGGCAGTTCTAGTCAGGCATCCTGGTATAGTGGTGTTAGGAGTATTCTCTTGTTAAGTTTATCACATCATATTCTTACTGTGAGAGTGGTTGAACACTGGCATAGGATGAGCAGAGATTAAACTAAATGATTGTGAATGGGTAGACAGGATGTATAAAATGAAATGGATGTGTCAAATGAGCATTATGGCAGATAGAGTCTTTTTTGTTTTCTGTTTATGGTGTCTCCCTCTGCTCCACCCCCTTCCCCTGCTGCTAACCATGTGATCTGTTTAAACCTGGCATTTAACCTCCCCTATTTGTCATGGGTCAAAAGAGAGTTTTCCTGTTTCCTACAGTGTCCAAGGTCATGTAGAACCCTTTGGAGGAAAGGGGAAATGCAGACCCATTCAGTCCAAGGATGATTCTGTTAGCTTCCTGTCTTGCCTTGAAAGGACACAATAATCAGGGGAGAGTGTTGTTTCTAGATATTTTGGTCACAGGAGATTGGAGTTTTTCCCTCTGGAAAGCTAACCTTATTCTACGAGCATATTAATGTCCTGCTTTAGTACTGAAGATCATCCTGGTTAGCCTACTTTAAGGAAGAGGTGAAGGCCATTTCACCTTCACAGTTCTGCTGATCAGGGATTCCTCCACAAGCATAGTGAGTAGGGATGCCAAAGGAGGTCTAGATCCTAAAATAAAGAGGATATATTTTCCTTTAATAGGTCTCACTAGTGGGAGAAAACAGTTATTACTTCTCTGTGAAATATCATCTGAAGCATAAAAGTATGATGGTGTTTTCCATAAAGCTGGCCTTGTTAGGATCAGTGAACAAGATCTGCTAGTGTTCAGTCCATGAGATTGCTTTAGACTAAACCATAATGCTCAAGGAACTTTGATTTAATGATATGTATTTGACTTTATTGATTATTCCTCTTAAATGGGTGAATATCTGCCAATTTTCTCTCTAACATTGTGGTTGACTGAGTTTTTGGAACATCTGGATTCTGTGGTAAAGGAAGGAAATTTTTGTTTGTTCTGATCATAGAATCATAGAATCATTTAGGTTGGAAAAAACCTTTTAAGATCATCCAGTTCAACCATTAACCTAACTCTACCAAGTCCATTGCTAAGCCATATCCCTAAGCAGCATTCCTACATGACTTTTAAACTCATCCAGGGATGGTGATTCATCTACTTCCCTGGGCAGCCTGTTCCAGTGCTTGACAACCCATTCAAAGAATACATTTGTACTAATATTCAACCCAAACCTCCTGTGATGCAGTTATGTCCCATTATGTCAACAAGCTCACAAATGGCATAATTTGTCTTTTTTTTTTTTTCCCCTCTTATATTCCTTTATTTCCATCTATATATATTTTCCTATATTCCTTCCATATAGCTCTGAATAGCCTATTCTTGTCATACAGTCATAGGGACTATACTTGTCCCTAGTACTACTATCTCTGTGCTCCTTGCCTGAAGCGAAGTTTCATTCAAACTGATGTCAAGTGTCCTATGTTATTGATGGAACTTTAGGCCAGATAAAATCATTTAGTTTGGAAAAGACCTTTAAGATCATTGAGTCCAACCTCTGACAGAATGCTCTGGCTCCTCAACATCACATCTATACATCTGTTAAATACCTCCAGGGACCATGATTGTTGAGGACGGGATACTGTTGCTTCTCTAGGTGATCTGTTCCATTGCTTAACAAACCTTTTAATGAAGGAATTTTTCCTAGTATCCAATCTAAATCTCCTCTGGTGCAACTTTGAGACAATTTCCTCTTGTCCTATTGCTTGTTACCTGGGAGAAGAGACCAACTGCATTTCACTACAACCTCCTTTCAGGCAGCTGTAGAGAGCAATAAGGGCTCCCCTGAGCTGCCTTTTTTCCAGGTTAAACAACCTCAACTCTCTCAGGTGCTCCTCATAAGACTTGTGCTCTAGACCCTTCACCAGCTTCATTACTCTTCTTTGGACACAATCCAGCACCTCACTGTCTTTCTTGTACTGAGGGGCCCAAAACTAGACAGAGTATTCAAGGTGCAACCTCTCCAGTGCTGAGTACAGGGGTAAAATCACTTTTCCAGTCCCAGTGGCCATGCTTTTTCCGATACAAGGCAGGGTGCTGTTGGTCTTCTTCACCACCTGGACACACTGCTGGCTCTTATTCATCTGTCTGTTGATCAGAATCCCAGGTTCTTCTCCACTAGGCAGCTTTCCAGACACTCTTCTACAGGCCTGTGATGTTCACAGAATCAAAGAATCACTCAGTTTGGAAAAGACCATCGGGATCATCGTGTCCAACCATTAGCCCTACTCTACAAGTTCACCCCTAAACCATATGCCCCAACACCACATCCAAGCGATTTAAATACATCCAGGGATGGTGACTCAACCACCTCCCTGGGCAGCCCATTCCAATATTTCACTACCCTTTCCGTGAAGATTTTTTTCCTAATGTCCAGTCTAAACCTACCTTGTTTCAGCTGTAGGCCATTCCCTCTGATTCTGTCACTAATTACCTGAGAGAAGAGACCAGCACCAGCCTCTCTACAATGTCTTTCCAGGTAGTTGTAGAGAGTGTTGAGGTCTCCCCTCAGCCTCCTCTTCCTGAAACTGAACAGGCCCAGCTCCTTCAAACGGTCCTCATATGATCTATTCTCCAGTCCCTTGATCAGTGTTGATGCCCTCCTCTGCACCCGCTCCAACACCTCGATATCTCTCTTATACTGAGGTGCCCAAAACTGGACACAGTACTCGAGGTGAGGCCTCACCAGTGCTGAATACAGGGGGACAATCACTTTCCTACTTCTGCTGATCACACTATTTCTAATAGAGGCCCGGATGCCGTTGGCCTTCTTTGCCATTTGGGCACGCTGCTGGCTCATATTCATTTGCCTGTCTGTTATAACCCCCAGATCCCTCTCTGTCAGACAGCTCTCCAACCACACTGCCCCGAGCCTGTAGCTTTGCATGGGGTTGCTGCGGCCCAAGTGCAGGACCTGGCACTTGGCCTTGTTGAAACTCATACCATTAGCAGTGGCCCAGCAATCCAGTCTATCTAAGTCTCTGGAGAGCCTCTCTGATTCCTCACGCAGATCGACACACCTGCCTAACTTGGTGTCATCTGCAAATTTACTGATGGTAGACTCCATGTCTTCATGAAGATCATCAATAAAGATGTTAAATAGAAATGGCCCCAGCACTGAGCCCTGAGGAACACCACTTGTGACCTGCCTCCAGCTGGATTTAGTACCATTGGCCACTACTCTCTGGGCCCGTCCGTCCAGCCAGTGCTTGATCCAGCAGATCGTATTCTCATCCAGGTCATGAGCAGCCAGTTTTTTCATTAGAAATCTATGGTGAACAGTGTCAAAAGCCTTTTGGAAGTCCAGGTAGACCACATCCACAGCCTTTCCCTCGTCCAAATGTTGCATGGGGTTGTTATGACTTAAGTACCAGGGTGTGGCACTTGGCATATCTATGCTTCCACTCAGATTCATATCATTATTGTTATCAACCCATATATTGCTGATCTAAAGTACACATTCAAAATCGAATGTTTATTTGACTTTTGATATGAGAATAATATTCAAAATCTGAGAATGAATTTATTTTATTTAGTCTCAGTGACTGTTCAAAACGTGATAAATTTCATTTTAAAATTTTATGTAAGTATAGAGTAGAACTTGTAGAAATTCTTAAGTTGACGAAGTTTTGTTCTCATCTACCTCTAATAAACAAGGGGTTTGTTATACTTTAGGAACTCTGTGCATGCTAACACTGCCTTGTGATGAGGTTTATTGCCTTAGGGAAAATTCTTGAGTATTGTGTTCAGTAATCAAATGTTTTCTCCTTTTAAACTCTTTTTTTATGTGAATAATGTTGCTCAGTGTATGAACCCAAAGAGAAGAATTTCAGATTTTTTGCATTGTAACATTTCCTTCCTTTAAATTCCGAATCCCTTGGAACCTGCTGAAAAGTGTTGCTGCAGGAATTTCAAGTGACAAAAATTAAGATTTTTTTCCAAAAACTAGTAGCATATTTACCAGATTCCAGGAGATTGCCATTTATGGACATGACAAAATACTAAATGCTAAGCTAAAAGAATATATTTATCTCTAGAGATTTTAATAAAGAAAATTGATACCCCCAGTTGTTTCTGTCACAAATTAGTCTGTAATCGTTACCTGTTACAAAATATTGTGCTTTATCTTAATCTCTGAATAGAATAAATTATGTCATTTTTAATGCAGAAATGCCTGGTACTCTGAAACAAGATTTTGTTAAAATATATATGTCTGTGAGTGAAATCTTACAAGTCTCTCCAGTAAATACAAGCTCTGTTTTTTATTATCTGTATGTCAGGCTGGAATATATATAACCTTCCATGGGGCTATGGAATTCATTCACTAAACTACATTTTATTTTGAGTGAAACCTGAGGAATTAAATGGATTATGTGTTTGTAAGGGATTTTCTTTTTATTCTAGACTATTGCTAAGCCAGACTGCTTCAAAAATGTGGAGTTCTTCTAAACTGAGTGGTTTTGGAAACCCACTGGAAACATGGAAAGCTGCCTGCTGCTGTTGGGCTGCTTGAACTTTTATTAATGGCCCAGGCTGCTGGAATTTTACAAGCTATGTAAGACTTGCACAGAAATAATTAGATTATCTTTTTTTATATGGAAACAGTCCATTTGCCTGGTCTTACTTCTGCATTATCTTCTTTTGCATTGCAATTTCTTTATTAATTCTAAGTGATATCTGTTCATTTTGACTGTAAGGTGGCAGTTTATGGCCTTAACTATTGAAGTTACGGTCACAAAATGACAAAGAAGCTTCTACTTATCTGGTCCTTACTACAACAGAGTCTTCTAAGGATTTACAAATAGAAAAAAAAATGTAGCTATATATTTTTTTCCTTCTTGTAGGAAGGACAACTTGGCTTACATGACTATGCTTGTCTGATTCTCTAGGTTTAATACACATCTGTGCTTTTTGTGTCCTTATGTTGAGGATAGCTTTGTCATACCCTGCATACTCTGTCATACCCAACCCTCAACACAGGGAGGACATGGACCTGGTTGAGTGGGACCAGAGGAGAAACCTAGAGAAGACAAGGCTTTGGGGAGACCATATCACAGCTTTCAATACCTGAAGGAGCCTACAAGAAAGCTGGAGAGGGGCTGTTTACAAGGGCATGTAGTGATAGGATGAGGGACAATGGTTTTAAACTAGAGAAGAGTAGATTTAGATTGGACATTAGGAAAACATTCTTTACTATGAGAGTGGTGGAACACTGCAACAGGTTCCCCAGGGAGGGGATGGAGGCCCCATCCCTGGAAACATTTAAGTTCAGGCTTGAGGAGGCTCTGAGCAACCTGATCTTGTTGAAGATGCCCCTGCTTACTGCAGGGTGGTTGGACTAGATGACCTTTATAGGTCCCTTCCAACCTGGGTCATTCTATGCTTCTATTCTATTCTATGATTTTCTATTCTATGATTTTCTGTTTTTCTGTTTAAAGAGTGAGAGTAATTCAAGAAGCTTAAGTCCGACCATACACTGTCCTTCCCATTCTTTTGTGTTGTTAATACTTGACTTCTCTGTAAAGGCAGTAATGTGTACTGCTTAAATTCTAATACAAATCCTACAACAAGCTGTGCTTTATAAGTGCAAAATCTATTGTTTTCTTTTTGTAAAGGGATGAGTTCTCTTTAGTGTATGCATTTTACAGGCATGAAAGGAGACATGTAGAGCAGTGACTGTGGCTTTATGAATACTTTTTCAGAACAGTGGTTCCTGTAAACTATTACTAGAGTAGGGAAGAATGAATTTTATTCCCTGCAGCTCTTAAATTAATTACATAAATCCTAGACAAAATGCAGAGAATTTCCTAATCTTCAGTGTGATGTTCTTCAGAGGTACAGTAATCGTATACTCACTAGAGCATTTGCATAAGATATGAAAGCCAACATCATGTCCTTGCTTTGCTTGACCTGTATCAAAGTTTACCTTAGTCTTTTTACATGCCTTGTGATTAGACAAGCCTTCTGTATATTGGTTGTTATATACGTTGTTGTGCTTGGAGGCCTTGATAGGTATTTTTGAAGTGTATGCTATATGATGTAGATTGATAGGTCAAACTGATAGATCTTTAGCCCTACATGTTCTCATCTATTATCTATTACAATTTTTCAGAACACTGGAAATATATCATATAGAACAACAACAAAAAAGGGTCATTTAATCATTTAGTGTTTTCCAAATGGCAAATATTTGCTCATTCTGTGCTTTCTCTGATCTTGGAACAGTACGTTAACAAACTGATTTATGATTATAGTTTAATGAAAATCTCTGTTTTGGTAAGTCACTTCAGAAGTCCCAGTAAAAGTCAGGAAGTCTAAGACAGCAATCATTATAACTTTATAACTCATTAAACTTCATTGTATCCAGTGGAATTACATATTTGCATGTACAGGAGATCTTTGCCCCACAGTATGTTTAGTAAAGTTATTCAATATAATACTTAACTTCTCATACAGATTTTGTAACTTAGAGAACTGCAGATCCTTAAGAGAAAAAAATTGCATGCACTAAAGATGAGTCACTGGGAGACCAAAGAATAATAATTTGCAAATAATAATTTAAATAATTTGCTCATTACTATGAAGTATAATGAAGACTATTTTGAGTACTTCTTCCCTGAGTTATTGTCATTCTGTAATCACTGAGTACATCCAGTGTAAATCAAAGAGCTTGGTTTTCGTAATACCAGAGAAGATGGATATTTAACATTAGTATTAAACACATCAGCAAAGGTTACAGACATAACTGATGATGCAGAAGAATAAACAGGGCAAGGGGTTTTGTTGGATATACATCTTGACATGATTTAGAACAATGTGAGAGCAAACAACATTCAGTTCTATTAACAACTGTTAATCCTAACTGTGTATTTCCATCTGCCTGTTCACCCGATGCCAGATACTGTAATAGAAGGTTAGCTGTTTATTGAGCATCTGCGAGTCTTAAATGCTTCATGTGCTAGAGACCATGGAAGTTAATACCATGGAGTAAAAATACTTAATATTTAGATCACTTTGTTAGGATCACTTTGTCCATCTTTGTAGTAATATATGAGCTATTACTAAACACTGTTATATTCCAGTGGAATCATAATAAAGATACATGTATATGCTGTTGAAATCAGTCTTTCCTTCATGGGTAACACTGATATACACTTAATTAAAACTTACAGTTGAAAATAAAGGTGGAAGAAAGTCTGGATGAAGAAGATGAAATGTTGAAATTGAAAGCTAGAGTTGAAGGAGAAGTGTAATTTAGTGACAAACTGGAGATCAAAGCACATGAAAAGCAAAAGTATTTAAATAGATATTATGAAATACAGCACACAAGGTGAGCTGATACGCTTGAATGATTTAGCATAGCTGAGACTTACCTGGAAGAAAATAGCTCTAAGAGGCAAGAAGTTTGCAGTCACAGAGCCAAGTGTGAATCCATGTATTTAAGGAAAGAACTTGAGTAAGCTATGCAGAGGACCTGAAATACTGGATGGTATTTTGGTGATGTGGTTATATAAGCAAGGTATGAACTAACATTTGAGAAATTTAGGAACACAGAGTTTGTGTTGTTGATTTTCTGATTGAAGGGGGAGTCTTTTGAGCTTCAGTCCCTAGAGATTTCATTTAGCTGTTTTGTAGGCATGAAGTTGTAAGTGGTTGCATTAACTGAGGTTGTAAAGAAACAGATTGGACTTTCTGAATTGGGTAGTTTTAAGTGTCATTCCTGAAACTCTTCAGAATGGACTCAGATGTTATTGTTCAACATATTAAAAATGAATAAAGAATCCCAAATTACAGGATACTACAAAGATGCTGTCTGCAGCTGGATGAAAATATTACTCTTCAAAGTACAAGCAAATAGAAAGCTGATGAAGCCAGGACATTTTTCTGGAAGCCTGAATGATATGTTGAAATTGCTTGGAAGAAGTAATTACAACATTCACTTAAATACAAGGGGAAATAATTAAAAAAAAGCCCCACAATACCTTACTGAAAGTTTCTAAGGTTAGGAACTAGTACTGTGGCTGTAGGTGCCCAACTTCACTTGCAAGTTAGGATACAAATGGATAAACATAGTTAAGTGCAACATCTGTGGGTTCAAGTCAACTAGCTTGCGTAATGGGTGGTGTACTGCAACTACAAGGTCAAATTACAAATGATCAATGAATGTTTACCCTTCTGTATTCTTTTGTGTATGCAATATTGTGTCCTCATGCTATTAAGACCAGGAAAAAAAATGCATGGTAATAAAAAGTACATTGTTACGCACCAATGCTAGAAGAGGCCAGTTGAGAATAATTAATAAATATATAAATACCTTGTTTACAAAGAAACAAATATGTGTTTCCTTTTCCTTCCATGGAAACTGCCTGGAAAATCCTTGTTACTATACTCAGAATCAGAAACAGCTTTTTTAGAAAAATCTGTACTATTTTTTCAAACTTGTTTCTGTATTCATGACCCTTTCTATGTCTGTCTGTTATGCACCTAAATATAATCACTTTTACATGTTTCAGTCTGATGTTGGAGTGACTTATGACCATTGAAATGTCTTTGTGACATGCAAAATGCATCCAACTACAAGACAACTGCCGTAATAAAGTGCCAGTCAAGGGACATAAAATCTTGCCTCTTCCTTAGAAGCCCAAACTACCACTGATAACAGATGCTAGTAAGCAAGGTTGGCTGGATTTTTGTGTATTGTGGTGTTTTTCTAAACATTCTTGTTTAGTTGTAGTTCAGGTATAGTGTTGGCTCTGGGAATACAATCAGAAATAATTTAATCTTTCTCAAATCTATTCTGTAATGTAATACAGCTCAGACTGCCCTGAATGATAAATTAAAACCTCCGTGGAGTTGTAAGCATGCCGACAGCTCCCCCTGCTGTTGAAGAGATATTAAGAGATGAGTCATCCCATTGGATGCTGTGCGTAAAAGAAAAAGTCAAGATCGAATGCTGCGAACGAGCTAATAGTCAAAATATGTTTATTACAGTGATGACATTTTCATCTGATGAAAGAAAGAAACTAATGTGTTTGCATCAGGGTTAAATTACTGTAAGAATCATGACATAAGAGAAAATCCATGGTAAGAAAGAAGCTATTTCAGTTAAACCAAATGAGGAAAAAAGTTAACCATAAAATATTTTTTTTTTAATTTTAACTGCAACATTATTTTACTTAAGGAGCAATATTCAAGGAATTTGAGTTATACGTGGTTGAGGTTATAAATTTATTCTGGTTAAGATCAATTAGCAAACTCTGAAGATTACACTTCTGAGAATTTCAGGTAGTTTATTGTAGCAATGCTGTATTCTGTAAGTAAAGTGCAGTGAAATTGTTTAAATTGAAGTGATACTTGGACGTAGGCTGAGTTAAGGTAGCTGTCATCATGTCTTCACTATTGCATGGAAGAAAAACATCTACATTATTCTATTTTGCATATGAACAAGGTGCTTCTGTGTCCTGGTTTGAGTTAGAACAAATCTGTTCAGTGATCTTACTTTTTAGTTAAGTCTCTTCTAACTAACTGCACTTTCTGAAGTTAATGGCAGGTTTTCGCAGACAGTGTCTGTTTCTAGCAGTGATAATGCTTCATGTTTAGAGTTTCTAACAAGGATTGATGTGCAGAAAGGGTTTTGCTTATACTTGCTCCTGTGAATACCAAGGTCACTGCTAAATCTTGTATACTGTGTTGGGGAGTGAAGAAAAAGGCCACACCTGCAGGCAGGAGTAAACAGGACAGGTGACACTAAACCGACCAGCAAGGTATTCCATTCCATTCCATTCCATTCCATTCCATTCCATTCCATTCCAT